>JAXCGZ010021934.1:12500-22500 GCA_037179515.1 Halocaridina rubra | reverse complement strand
ATGGGAAAGATCAAAAACTTGTTGCAAGAGGCAAGAAGGTTAAATGATGAGAGAAATGAAGAAGAGAAGAAAAATTTTCGTTACAGAGTTCTTCCAGACAAAGGGGAGATAAAGAAGATAATGACAGAAGATCAGGGGATGGGGCATCATTAAGATTGTTATACACAAATGCTGATGGATTAGCTGGTAAGGCAGTAGAATTAAAAGATAGGATTCACAACAGTAAGGCAGATATAGTAGAAATTACAGAGACTAAGTTGAGTGAGGACATAAACAGTGTCACAGTTTTTCCTAAGGGCTTCAGAATACTAAGGGTTGAAAGATCTGAGAGGACTGGTGGAGGGATAGCACTGCTCATAAGTGAAAGGATTCAAGTTGAAGAAATAAACTTGGCTATAGAAAGTGAGTTCAAGGAATTTCTTGTTGCTCGCATAAATACTGGGTCAGAGAGCATTATAATAACTGTTGTATACAACCCACCAAGGAACCAAAATAGGCTTGAAGTTTATGAGGAAAGTCATATAGGTACTATTGAAGTCATAAACTCAGTTGTTAACATGGCACGGGAAAAAAATGTAGGATTTTGATTATGGGAGACTTTAATCATAAAGAGATAGATTGGATAAATCTTGACCCACACAGTGGTGAGGACTCATTCGGGGCAAGATTCCTAGATTGCGTACAAGGGAATTTCCTACACCAACATGTAATGGAACCAACAAGGGCCAGGGGTGGGGATGAGCCATCACTACTTGATCTAGTGTTCACAGATAATGTGTTGGATATTGAAAAAATTGAGTATGAACCACCAATTGGAAAGAGTGACCACTGTGTGTTGTTGATGGAGTATATCATTGAAGATATTCTTCCTGAGAGTAGAGGCACTGAGGACATGAGGAGGAACTATCTGAAAGGAGATTACATCAAAATGAATGAGCTTTTTGCAGTTATTGACTGGAGAACCTTATTTTACAACAAATCTGTACAAGAAATGTATGACATCTTTTGTGAGAAATATGGGAAGATAGTAGATTGCTGCATACCTGTCACCAAAGTAGGTGTAATTCATGCCAGAGAGAAATGCTTCGATAATGGGTGTAAAAGAGCTAAGGAGTGGAGAGACAAATGCTGGAAAAGGTATAGGAGGAGAAAAAACATAAATGCCTGGCAAACCTACAAAAGAGCAAGAAATGGCTACCTAAGTAAAAGGAGAGAGGCAGAGAGAGACTATGAGAGGGTCATCACCAGGAAGGCTAAAGAAAATCCCAAGCTTTTCCACAGCTTTATCAGAGGAAAACTGAAGGTAAAAGAACAGGTTTTAAGGCTAAAGAGAGCGGATGGAAGCATCACTGAGACGGATGAAGAGATCTGCAAAGAATTGAACAAGGAGTTTCAGTCAGTATTTACAGTAGAAAATACCCCACCCCCTCAGATTGCAGTGATAGAAGCTCAAGGGCCGGTATTAGAGAACATCAACCTTACAGCCACAGAGGTATGCAAAGCGCTGATGGATTTAGATGTTCATAAAGCTACAGGTCCTGATGACATATCCCCTCATGTGCTTAAAAAATGCGCAAACACAATATCATTGGAACTAAGTATCATATTTAAGGAGTCACTGGAGTCGGGGGAGATTCCAAGATGCTGGAAACAAGCAAATGTGATACCTATCTTCAAAAAGGGAAGGAGGGATACGGCTCTGAACTATAGACCAGTTTCCTTGACCAGCATAGTTTGCAAAGTTATGGAGAAACTACTAAGGAAACATATCTCTCTTCACTTGGAATCCTTCAACTTTTTGTCAGTGAGGCAACATGGCTTCAGAGAAGGTAGATCAACAGTAACAAACTTATTAGAATTTTATGATGAGGTAAGCCAAATCTTACAGGAAAGAGAGGGCTGGGTAGATTGCATATTCCTAGACTTCCAGAAAGCGTTTGACACTGTTCCACATGGGAGACTTATTAGGAAGCTGCAATCAATGGCTAGAATAGGTGGAAATGTTTTGGAATGGATAAAAACTTACTTAGAAGGAAGGGAACAGAGGGTTAGAGTAAGACACTCAGTGTCTGAATGGAGAAGAGTTAGTAGTGGAGTTCCACAGGGTTCAGTTTTAGGGTCACTTTTGTTCCTTGTATATGTAAATGACCTACCAGAGTCTGTAAATTCTTTCATGAATATGTTTGCAGATGATGCAAAGATTGTGAAGAAAGTAAAAAACGTGAACAATGGTAGAGAACTTCAGGAGGATCTAAATAATCTGCATGAGTGGTCAGAAAAGTGGCTAATGAAATTCAATACTTCAAAATGTAAGGTAATGAGAATGGGTACAAGTGCAAGAAGGCCCAAGCTTGACTACTCGGTGGCTGGAGTACAACTTCAAGAGACAGAAAATGAGAGAGATCTAGGAGTAAACATACTGGCAGATTTGTCTCCAGAAATACATATAAATGGCATAGTAAGGGCAGCAGATGCATTCTTATCAAATGTAAGGGTAGCCTTCAGGCACATGGACAAGGAAATGTTCAGAAATATTTATGTAACCTATATGAGGCCAAAACTCGAATATGCAGCCCCCTTTTGGAATCCGCACTTGAAAAAGCAAATAGCTAAGCTTGAAAAAGTTCAAAGACATGCCACGAAACTGGTGCCAGAAATACGCAATCTCAGTTATGATGAGAGGCTGAGGGAATTAGACTTACCATCACTGGAAGCTAGAAGAGTGAGGGGGGATATGGTGACAGTCTTTAAATTCCTTCATGGTTATGATAGAGTGGATAGGGATCGATATTTTGATATGGCTGGCTCTAGAACTAGAGGTCATAGTTTGAAGCTTCGTAAGAAAACTTCTTTGCAGGATGTAAGGAAATACTTTTTCAGTGTAAGAGTAGTTGATAATTGGAATTGGCTAAGCGAGGAGGTAGTTAATGCTATCTCAATCCATAGTTTTAAGGACAGGTATGATAAGTATCACTAAGTCTAAAATGGAACCGATGAGGAGACGGGAAGATACGAGCTTTGGGCTCTTTCCCGTAAACACAATTAGATAATCACAATTAGGTAATCACACACACACACACACACATATATATATATATATATATATATATATATATATATATATATATATATATATATATATATATATATATATATATATATATATATATATATATATGTGTGTGTGTGTGTGTGTGTGTGTGTGTGTATGTGTGTGTGTGTATGTGTGTGTGTTTGTGTGTATATGTGTGTGTGTGTGTGTGTGTGTGTGTGTGTGTGTGTGTGTGTGTGATTACCTAATTGTGATTACCTAATTGTGTTTACGGGAAAGAGCCCAAAGCTCGTATCTTCCCGTCTCCTGATCGGTTCCATTTTTAGACTTAGTGATACTTATCATACCTGTCCTTAAAACTATGGATTGAGGTAGCATTAACTACCTCCTCGCTTAGCGAATTCCAATTATCAACTACTCTTACACTGAAAAAGTATTTCCTAACATCCTGCAAACAAGTTTTCTTCCGAAGCTTCAAACTATGACCTCTAGTTCTAGAGCCAGCCATATCAAAATATCGATCCCTATCCACTCTATCATAACCATGAAGGAATTTAAAGACTGTCACCATATCCCCCCTTACTCTTCTAGCTTCGAGTGATGGCAAGTCTAATTCCCTCAGCCTCTCATCATAACCGAGATTGCGTATTTCTGGCACCAGTTTCGTGGCATGTCTTTGAACTTTTTCAAGCTTAGCTATGTGCTTTTTCAAGTGCGGATTCCAAAAGGGGGCTGCATATTCGAGTTTTGGCCTCACATAGGTTACATAAATATTTCTGAACATTTCCTTGTCCATGTGCCTGAAGGCTACCCTTACATTTGATAAGAATGCATATGCTGCCCTTACTACGCCATTTATATGTATTTCTGGAGACAAATCTGCCAATATGTTTACTCCTAGATCTCTCTCATTTTCTGTCTCCTGAAGTTGTACTCCAGCCACCGAGTAGTCAAGCTTGGGCCTTCTTGCACTTGTACCCATTCTCATTACCTTACATTTTGAGGTATTGAATTTCATTAGCCACTTTTCTGACCACTCATGCAGATTATTTAGATCCTCCTGAAGTTCTCTACCATTGTTCTCGTTTTTTACTTTCTTCACAATCTTTGCATCATCTGCAAACATATTCATGAATGAATTTACAGACTCTGGTAGGTCATTTACATATACAAGGAACAAAAGTGGCCCTAAAACTGAACCCTGTGGAACTCCACTACTAACTCTTCTCCATTCAGACACTGAGTGTCTTACTCTAACCCTCTGTTCCCTTCCTTCTAAGTAAGTTTTTATCCATTCCAAGACATTTCCACCTATTCTAGCCATTGATTGCAGCTTCCTAATAAGTCTCCCATGTGGAACAGTGTCAAACGCTTTCTGGAAGTCTAGGAATATGCAATCTGCCCAGCCCTCTCTTTCCTGTAAGATTTGGCTTACCTCATCATAAAATTCTAATAAGTTTGTTACTGTTGATCTTCCTTCTCTGAAGCCATGTTGCCTCACTGACAAAAAGTTGAAGGATTCCAAGTGAAGAGAGATATGTTTCCTTAGTAGTTTCTCCATAAGTTTGCAAACTATGCTGGTCAAGGAAACTGGTCTATAGTTCAGAGCCGTATCCCTCCTTCCCTTTTTGAAGATAGGTATCACATTTGCTTGTTTCCAGCATCTTGGAATCTCCCCCGACTCCAATGACTCCTTAAATATGATACTTAGTGCCACTGATATTGTGTTTGCGCATTTTTTAAGCACATGAGGGGATATGTCATCAGGACCTGTAGCTTTATGAACATCTAAATCCATCAGCGCTTTGCATACCTCTGTGGCTGTAAGGTTGATGCTCTCTAATACCGGCCCTTGAGCTTCTATCACTGCAATCTGAGGGGGTGGGGTATTTTCTACTGTAAATACTGACTGAAACTCCTTGTTCAATTCTTTGCAGATCTCTTCGTCCGTCTCAGTGATGCTTCCATCCGCTCTCTTTAGCCTTAAAACCTGTTCTTTTACCTTCAGTTTTCCTCTGATAAAGCTGTGGAAAAGCTTGGGATTTTCTTTCGCCTTCCTGGTGATGTCCCTCTCATAATCTTTCTCTGCCTCTCTCCTTTTACTTAGGTAGTCATTTCTTGCTCTTTTGTAGGTTTGCCAGGCATTTATGTTTTTTCTCCTCCTATACCTTTTCCAGCATTTGTCTCTCCACTCCTTAGCTCTTTTACACCCATTATCGAACCATTTCTCTCTGGCATGAATTACACCTACTTTGGTGACAGGTATGCAGCAATCTACTATCTTCCCATATTTCTCACAAAAGATGTCATACATTTCTTGTACAGATTTGTTGTAAAATAAGGTTCTCCAGTCAATAACTGCAAAAAGCTCATTCATTTTGATGTAATCTCCTTTCTGATAGTTCCTCCTCATGTCCTCAGTGCCTCTACTCTCAGGAAGAATGTCTTCAATGATATACTCCATCAACAACACACAGTGGTCACTCTTTCCAATTGGTGGTTCATACTCAACATTTTCAATATCCAACACATTATCTGTGAACACCAGATCAAGTAGTGATGGCTCATCCCCACCCCTGGCTCTTGTTGGTTCCATTACATGTTGGTGTAGGAAATTCCCTTGTATGCAATCTAGGAATCTTGCCCCAAAGGAGTCCTCACCACTGTGTGGGTCAAGATTTATCCAATCTATCTCTTTATGATTAAAGTCTCCCATAATCAAAATCCTACATTTTTTCTCCCGCGCCATGTTAACAACTGAGTTTATGACTTCAATCGTACCTATATGACTTTCCTCATAAATTTCAAGCCTATTTTGGTTCCTTGGTGGGTTGTATACAACAGTTATTATAATGCTCTCTGACCCAGTATTTATGCGAGCAACAAGAAATTCCCTGAACTCACTTTCTATAGCCAAGTTTATCTCTTCAACTTGAATCCTCTCACTTATGAGCAGTGCTATCCCTCCACCAGTCCTCTCAGATCTTTCGACCCTTAGTATTCTGAAGCCCTTAGGAAAAACTGTGACACTGTTTATGTCCTCACTCAACTTAGTCTCTGTAATTGCTACTATATCTGCCTTACTGTTGTGAATCCTATCTTTTAATTCTACTGCCTTACCAGCTAATCCATCAGCATTTGTGTATAACAATCTTAATGAGGCCCCATCCCCTGATCTTCTGTCATTATCTTCTTTATCTCCCCTTTGTCTGGAAGTATTCCGTAACGAAAATTTTTCTTCTCTTCTTCATTTCTTTCATCATTTAACCTTCTTGCCTCTTGCAACAAGTTTTTGATCTTTCCCATCTCTTCCTGTGTTCTGTATCGTCTAATGAACACTTCTTTGCATTCTTGAAGGTCTTTTAGACTTTTTTTTCTCAACAATATTTCCCTACATGTCTCCCCTCTCTCAAAGGTTACTTTTGTTGGTCTCGGCTTTCCTTCCCTCGAATATTTACCTAGTTGGTGTATGTTTACAATATCCTCAGGACCACATACTACTCCAAGCTTTCTTATCAGGTCTACAACCTTAGCTTTATTTTCTTCAAGTCTCCCCTGCCATGTTGGCTCCTGGGATTCACTTATGCCTGAGATTACCACTGTCTTCTCCTTATCAAGTGCCTGTCTGATGAGTGGGTTTGCCCTTTCCATCACAACGTCTTTCATTTTTTCGATTACTGTCTCTTTATAGTCAACTGTTTGTATGTTTTCCAGTGCCACCACCTTTACAGCCTCTTTTACTGCCACATTCCCCTTTAGTGCATCAGCAAAGGACGTTTTCATGGCATCATTTTCCATATTCAGCTCCTGGAACTCTTTTCTGAACTGTTCAATGTTTTCCTTAATCTGAACATTCCAAGCAGCAATCTCGTCTCTCTCAGAAGATAGCAGTGAACTAACATCTAATTCCTTTAGGTTGTCATTTAGCTGTTTGTTTTTATCTTCTTGATTAGAAATTCTAGATTCTAGTTGACTCTTTTCCCCTTCCAGCTTCTTTATTCTTTTTTCTAGTTCCTTTCTCTCCTGCCCTTGTGCTTTATTTGCTTCCTCCAAAGATCTTATTTGTTCTCTGAGTGTTTCATTCTCTTTTATTTCTCCATCCATATTCCGAATTTTATCATCAAGGCTTGTAACCATTTCCTCTAACTTCTTGATTCTCTGTTTAAGTCCTCTGATGACTACCCCTTCTCCCGACCCATGGGTGGGAGAGGTTTGGGACAGAGATGGCTTCATTTTTATGTTCTCCCTCTCACAGAATATAGAAAGAAGACGAGAAAGAGGAAAAAAAAAAGAAAAGAGAAAAACTTCTAATTTACCTTCACACAGAATTTTTATATCTCCATATAAGTGCTATTTGTGTGATTACCTAATTGTGATTACCTAATTGTGTTTACGGGAAAGAGCTCAAAGCTCGTATCTTCCCGTCTCCTGATCGGTTCCATTTTTAGACTTAGTGATACTTATCATACCTGTCCTTAAAACTATGGATTGAGGTAGCATTAACTACCTCCTCGCTTAGCGAATTCCAATTATCAACTACTCTTACACTGAAAAAGTATTTCCTTACATCCTGCAAACAAGTTTTCTTCCGAAGCTTCAAACTATGACCTCTAGTTCTAGAGCCAGCCATATCGAAATATCGATCCCTATCCACTCTATCATAACCATGAAGGAATTTAAAGACTGTCACCATATCCCCCCTTACTCTTCTAGCTTCGAGTGATGGCAAGTCTAACTCCCTCAGCCTCTCATCATAACCGAGATTGCGTATTTCTGGCACCAGTTTCGTGGCATGTCTTTGAACTTTTTCAAGCTTAGCTATGTGCTTTTTCAAGTGCGGATTCCAAAAGGGGGCTGCATATTCGAGTTTTGGCCTCACATAGGTTACATAAATATTTCTGAACATTTCCTTGTCCATGTGCCTGAAGGCTACCCTTACATTTGATAAGAATGCATATGCTGCCCTTACTACGCCATTTATATGTATTTCTGGAGACAAATCTGCCAATATGTTTACTCCTAGATCTCTCTCATTTTCTGTCTCCTGAAGTTGTACTCCAGCCACCGAGTAGTCAAGCTTGGGCCTTCTTGCACTTGTACCCATTCTCATTACCTTACATTTTGAGGTATTGAATTTCATTAGCCACTTTTCTGACCACTCATGCAGATTATTTAGATCCTCCTGAAGTTCTCTACCATTGTTCTCGTTTTTTACTTTCTTCACAATCTTTGCATCATCTGCAAACATATTCATGAATGAGTTTACAGACTCTGGTAGGTCATTTACATATACAAGGAACAAAAGTGGCCCTAAAACTGAACCCTGTGGAACTCCACTACTAACTCTTCTCCATTCAGACACTGAGTGTCTTACTCTAACCCTCTGTTCCCTTCCTTCTAAGTAAGTTTTTATCCATTCCAAGACATTTCCACCTATTCTAGCCATTGATTGCAGCTTCCTAATAAGTCTCCCATGTGGAACAGTGTCAAACGCTTTCTGGAAGTCTAGGAATATGCAATCTGCCCAGCCCTCTCTTTCCTGTAAGATTTGGCTTACCTCATCATAAAATTCTAATAAGTTTGTTACTGTTGATCTTCCTTCTCTGAAGCCATGTTGCCTCACTGACAAAAAGTTGAAGGATTCCAAGTGAAGAGAGATATGTTTCCTTAGTAGTTTCTCCATAGCTTTGCAAACTATGCTGGTCAAGGAAACTGGTCTATAGTTCAGAGCCGTATCCCTCCTTCCCTTTTTGAAGATAGGTATCACATTTGCTTGTTTCCAGCATCTTGGAATCTCCCCCGACTCCAATGACTCCTTAAATATGATACTTAGTGCCACTGATATTGTGTTTGCGCATTTTTTAAGCACATGAGGGGATATGTCATCAGGACCTGTAGCTTTATGAACATCTAAATCCATCAGCGCTTTGCATACCTCTGTGGCTGTAAGGTTGATGTTCTCTAATACCGGCCCTTGAGCTTCTATCACTGCAATCTGAGGGGGTGGGGTATTTTCTACTGTAAATACTGACTGAAACTCCTTGTTCAATTCTTTGCAGATCTCTTCGTCCGTCTCAGTGATGCTTCCATCCGCTCTCTTTAGCCTTAAAACCTGTTCTTTTACCTTCAGTTTTCCTCTGATAAAGCTGTGGAAAAGCTTGGGATTTTCTTTCGCCTTCCTGGTGATGTCCCTCTCATAATCTTTCTCTGCCTCTCTCCTTTTACTTAGGTAGTCATTTCTTGCTCTTTTGTAGGTTTGCCAGGCATTTATGTTTTTTCTCCTCCTATACCTTTTCCAGCATTTGTCTCTCCACTCCTTAGCTCTTTTACACCCATTATCGAACCATTTCTCTCTGGCATGAATTACACCTACTTTGGTGACAGGTATGCAGCAATCTACAATCTTCCCATATTTCTCACAAAAGATGTCATACATTTCTTGTACAGATTTGTTGTAAAATAAGGTTCTCCAGTCAATAACTGCAAAAAGCTCATTCATTTTGATGTAATCTCCTTTCTGATAGTTCCTCCTCATGTCCTCAGTGCCTCTACTCTCAGGAAGAATGTCTTCAATGATATACTCCATCAACAACACACAGTGGTCACTCTTTCCAATTGGTGGTTCATACTCAATATTTTCAATATCCAACACATTATCTGTGAACACCAGATCAAGTAGTGATGGCTCATCCCCACCCCTGGCTCTTGTTGGTTCCATTACATGTTGGTGTAGGAAATTCCCTTGTACGCAATCTAGGAATCTTGCCCCAAAGGAGTCCTCACCACTGTGTGGGTCAAGATTTATCCAATCTATCTCTTTATGATTAAAGTCTCCCATAATCAAAATCCTACATTTTTTCTCCCGCGCCATGTTAACAACTGAGTTTATGACTTCAATCGTACCTATATGACTTTCCTCATAAATTTCAAGCCTATTTTGGTTCCTTG
>JAXCGZ010021934.1:5000-7500 GCA_037179515.1 Halocaridina rubra | reverse complement strand
AAACTATAGAAGCCAATGAGTGAGTAAATTAAGTAATTAGCAAGTAATGTAAAATAGGAAGAGATTAAAATGCACAATAAGTATGAAGAGTTCGCTGGGTACACATGCTACATACGTCAGAACATGAACTAATGGATGAAGAAGCTTAGAGTACACTTTAGCACAAAAGCGAATGTGAGGAATATTTTTCCATGTAAAATTCTAAATTCATGAACAGGTAATTTCAGTGAGTCTCTTTGATGCTATCAAGTGCATGTGCACAGGCATAATCCATGGCCGCAATCCCTCCTGAAAGGGGGTGGCAGAGTCAAAACACCAGCATTCACCAAAGCTAATATAATCTGCTTAAAGATAAAAGGGCTTTTGAGAAGTATGACAGGTGTATCTAAAATAGATAGTGAGAAATGAAAACTTAATACATGGAGTAGGTGTTGAAAAAAAAGCTGTCGGATAAGTTGAAGCAGAAAATGTTGAGATGGTTTGAAAGTGGAAAGAATGAATAATGAAAAACTAGTAAAAAAAAAAAAAAGTGTAGAGAGCATAAGTAATTGGAGTAAGGCCGAACAGAAGATAAATAATTAGACGGCTGGAGAGGGTAATAAGAGCATTGGATAATAGTTGTAAGTCAATGGAGGAGAACAGAGAAATTGCAAGTGATGGAGGAATGTTAGGAGAAAGATTGTGAATGGGTCAAGCTGGCCAAGATTACTCTCGCACCTGCAACCACACGTGCATATATGTTTTCAGGTAAGAATGTGCTTGACCTGATTCGCACTCATTCTTTAATCATTTGTCTATTAGTAAATACTTGATAAGTCAATTGAGAACTGAGTTGCTCATATAAGGCATATCAGAACGAGAGAGCATGATACTAACTTACTATTTACTTTATTGCGTATATTCAAGTACAAACTTTAATACGAGGAGCACATTACACAATATAACATCATAAATTGCAATCCATGTGAATGTTTCAAGCATTAATATTTGAAGGGTTTGGCATTGCTTTTCGCTCAAAAAAAAAAATTAGTTGTAGCATATAAGTGCATACATGAACGTTTAAAATAAAGTAAATCAAATTTGATAACTTAATTCAATTGATTCTTTGAGAGTAGGGAATGACAGACATCATATAAAATATGAGAACAGAGAGTGTATAAAACATAACGTATGTACTGCAGCAAAGAATAAATAAAAAAAAACAATTAATATATTACATGAAAATCGAAAATAATAGCAATATTGCTAGAATTTCGGTCTTTTAAGGTATATATGTCATAAGTGATTCTTTACACAACTAACAATGTGAAGATTTTAAGAAAGGGTTTCTTCATTGTTGCAATAATATCAAACACGATATTGTCAGCATATTCGTCACAAAAAGTCTTGCGGAATTCTTTTCAATTCTTTCCTTATATTCATTGCATTATTCTTTGAATGCAATACACATATTTGTTGTTTTTATATTTCTAATCTTTTTTCACAAAGCTAATAACAATGATATCCTGTTATAATGATGAATCTTGCGGCTGCAGTTTATGAGAATTTGTAGTAAAAATAAATTTAAATTATTATTAGAGTGGAGAAATAGTTTTGATAGAGAAAAGAATGAACATCAAAATTCCCAAGGTTATGATCTCAGCAACTTTTTGGGGTACCTTATCAGAGTTGTGGGTGCAAAAACAGTAGTCATCCCATGGGAACCCAAAGAGAAAGTTATGCAAATCATCACGTTGGGTACGTTTGAAGTGCCAAAAATGGCCCTGAATTTGAGAAATTAATGGAGTGGGAGCAAAAATGGAAGAGATAGTCTGCCGTGCTGTTTAGGACCAGGTACCATGTGGTGTGGAGTCCATGCTTCCTATCTCTGATATTTGAGTTAAAATTTATAGGATAAGGTTTGACCTCAAGGCGCAAATGGATACCGTGTTAACTGGTGCTATCACATAACAACTAGGCCTCAGTTACCTGCGCAGGAGCCAGCATTGCTCCTAGTCACACCCACATCATATGACCTGATTGAAGGTTAAGCCAAAATTTAACTTAATTGATCTAGGCATATACAGAAAGACCTCCCACCTCCGCTTCCATTTTGGATTTTGCAGCTTATTCGAAGTGAGAGGTATTAATCATATTTTAGTTCAACCAGAGAGTGAGTAATTCCAAATCTCGTCTACAGAGAGGCTTGGTCAAGTCCTCTTTCATTTTTTAGGCATAGTCATCAGTCATCCATCAGGACTACTTCAGGTCTACACTGTTGGAGATGTATCTCAGATATAAGAATGCTCATATCCTCTGAGGCTTTTAGGTAGCAACTGTTTTGTATGAATGCTTCAAGAATAAATGTCACGCCCATTCTCCCAAGCCCAGTATCTTATTTAACGGGTATCTATATATGTACAGACAAAGTTATGAAGTGTTCGTCATAATTTGGTGATGCAGCAGTGGGGTGCATTCCAAAGACTGGTTAAGAATAGAGATAAAACACACCGTTAGAGAT
>JAXCGZ010021933.1:0-24619 GCA_037179515.1 Halocaridina rubra | reverse complement strand
AGGGAAGTTTTTGTATGAGCACATATATGCAAAAAAAAGAACCCTTAATAAAAGCAAACTTGACTATATGTATGTAAGGTAACACTACTGCTTTGGAACTAACACAAAATTAATTATAAGTTCTCGATAAGTAACATTTAAAATGGTGATTTCGCCTGTACATATGAGATTAGACAACCAATATCCTGCAAGAAAATAAAACTTGGCAACTGGCTTTAATATATTGACTATATCGTACAAAAGTACCAAACAAACCCCAAAACCCACAGTACCAACACCTATCAAGCCTTTCCTTATCATACCATCACAAACTTCAATAGACAAACCAACCTCATAATTTGTGCCAACGACACAATCACCATTGTTCATAACTGTGAACAATTATGAACAGATAAAACTTTACTTTTATTAGTTAATGATATATATCAGAAGTCATGTACCAGAGCTTTATTTGTTTTACAATATTCAAAGAATGGGAATTGATATAATAATTTGACTTAATTATTAAAACTATTCTAATGCATTATAACAGCTTGGACGAATACACCAAGTACCTAATCTTTCATCAAAATAAAAAACTCAAGAATTTGGGAAAAATAATATCATTAACTCTTTTATCTGTGGCATACTTAGAATTACATTCAAGCATGCCTTCCTCTTAAGTGTTTTTATTTATAAATAAATGTGCTGTACAGTTTGTTCATTTGATATTTACTTCATATAATTTTCCTACTTTTAGTACAAGGGATCCCTTCTGTTACCATCCCTCTATCTTTAACCAAAACAATCCAATTAAATGCTTCAATGAACACACCAATTTTACACTAACGAAGTAATTTTCTTCCATGTTCCCATATCAAATACTTTATTTGTATGCATTGTTATATGAGATAAACTCATGTCACTGTTTACACTCGTCACTTTTCCTACAATCAAATGCTTTTTGACAAATGTGGCTTTGAAGTCTTACAGTGAAACTCAATTACAACCTCCTCAATAAACAGTAAACAGTATTGTTAAGAAAATCTCTTCCAATTTACACTAGCAAGTAAAAATTCTGTTGCACATCAAGTATGAAATTTTTGCACAAAATCTGCAGTTTCTAATACAGATGCCCTCTTCTGTCTATTAAACTTACTACGCTTGTAAAACTAATATTTCATATATCATAGAATAAAAATTTCGTCAGTTAAGATTGTACTGTACATAGTCTATTTAAAACTTAACATTATATATCAGTACATATGTAAGTGTGTCTGGCATAGAAGTAGACAGCAGAAACTAATCTTAAGAATTAGGTGTCCCGTGGACACCTTAGCTACATTATCATTTATCCTTCTCATAAAATATATAAAAATATCCTAATAATAAAAATAAAGCTGTAAAAAAAAATTTCATGTAAAAACGCACAGTACTGTATTATAAGAGACTGAAATATATCACACGACTACAATTTCTGTCTGGCGAAAATTGTAAGTTAAGAACTACATGAAAAGCTAATATTTAAACAAAAATACTGGATGTATTGCAGAGTCTGCATTACACTGAATATAACTATTCAATACTGATACATTATCAACAGAAATAGTGAGTCAACCATCTTTACTGTATATTAATGCATGACCTTAGATATCAACAAAAACAGTGAGTCAGGCATCTTTAACGTATCTTATTACACCATATAAAGTTATTGGTATCTGGTATTAACCTCGCTTATCTTTTGATTACCTCATTACCAGTATATTGAATGTTCTAGTCTTCCCTTACTTGCACAATACCAGATATTAATCTTTTTATTATTTAGAAAGACCACATGACTGTATTAGGGACACTAGCCATTGCAGCAAAACAATTAGGATGGACCAACAACTATTAACCAAGACATCTGCCAAAATATTATTAGAGGCTTTAGCCAGGCCTACATCATTATCATTGTATTATGATCATAGTTAAGTAAGAAGCCCAGCTGGAAAAAACGAAAACTATAAAGCAGATGGCTCCAGCAGTGTAAGCGGCTTGGTGAGGAAATAAAAAAAAAAAAAACGATATACAAAATATGATTCTATGAAAAATAAAATGATAGAAAACAGTACTTGTACGTGTGTACAAAGTTATTTGCTTGTCCACATCTGAGGTAGTAGGTATCTATATTATATCACATAAAATTAAAGTATTTTTGACACTTTTATTTTGTCTTCATTATCCTGTTGATCATTTTTACTTTTATAAAATCTTAAAACTCTTGTGGAAGTTCTGTAACTCTAAGCAGACAGTATGTACTATACTAGGAAGGTCATACGTCTTATTTTAGAAGCCCATATTTTTCATTTATGGGCAGAATTTTCTTTGAGCATTTTCTATTATTATACATATTGTCATCATAGGCATGTCTAAGTCTTATGAATATGTCTATGATACGTACAATGATAGAAATAAGAAGAGACTACATGAGCACGAGGGTGATGGGATGGAAGTTGAGGGTGGGAGGCAGAGGAAGCCCAAATCAGTGGTGGATGAATTGTGTAAATAAAGATTTGTGTGATAACAGGCCAATAGAAGATCAGACACAAAACCAAGGACTATGGAGGAGCAAAGAGAGGATCTCCACTTAGATGAAGAAATTGGAGTGATTAGAGAAGTACATATTATAAATATATCATTAACTACATTTTATATTCTTATGTAGTCCACCTTGTACCCACTAATGCCTATTATTTGCTTTAGTTTAATATATAAATATTTAACTTGTATATTAATTCTGTACGTAACATACACCCATTCACTGCTGGTTGAATACAATAAGACAACTCCTCATACACCATAGGCAATTGTCGGTAATGAATTTAAAGCTTTATAATGTACAATTTTATGTATCACAATTACTCCCCATTCTAATGGAGGTGGACAAGCCATGTTGGATCTGGAAGATTAAGGCTGAAGCCCTTCCTTACTCCCCACAATGGGAGCAAACAAGTGTTTGTCGCATCCTAACTAGCACATTCTATCAACGAGCTACTGCAGTCTCAGAGGAATTTCAAGTCTTTTATGGTAATTATGTAGCAGTTAATTTTTTCTGAGTATCTACTTATAACTATCTGTTCTAAGACAACCGACCTTACCTACAAGCCCTCTCATCTACACACACACACACATGCAGTGTAATATAGAAATATTGGTTGCCACAATATACTGTAATATAATGTATAATTTATATCTACAGTGCTATTCTTCTGGTTCTTATTCCTATATCCTGACAAAAACTGAATGCCCTGGTTTCTAAATAATATGCTTATATACTCTTCAACTTGAGGCAAACACACACTTACAAACTTGTTAACAGTAGACTGCAGTTTGGATCTCGGTAAATTACTTCTCTCTTTCAACTTTGTAACTGTTATGTAGAAATTTAGACTATATAATTTCCTCACGTTATTCTAGATGTGGACAGGATTAGCAGATCTCTCTTTCAGATTTATCTCTTCAAACGGGGTACTTCATTCACTAGTATTGCAAATATCTTTGTATTTCTCCAAACAAAGGGGCTTTTTCAATAGCTGACTAAAAAGAAAAATTCTTGATACATAAAGCTTTAGTACAAATCATACATAGTACCATATATAATTTCTTAGATTAAACCAGAAGGCTACCTCTGTGTAAACAGCATAAAGCAATGGAGGAAGCAGTCTTGATATGTAATGAGCTAAATTTAAATGGCTTTAGAAGGAAATATGATACAAAGATAGAGTACAACCCATCAAGAAAACTATAAAGTCTTGATCGACGTTGGATTAATATCTTAACATGATCAATTGGATAAGTAAATTTGTTGTAATAACTGCACAAGACAAGTAAAACAGAAATTACAGAATACATCACCAATAGAAGAGCAAATAATTCTAGAGAAGGATAAAGCATGAAGGAACATGAACCCCACTATGCGGAAAAAAATATGAACACAAAACAGAACTGACAAAGGTAAGTGATGAGGAAGAGTGATGCCTTAAGGGGACTACAATTATAGATGAGAAACTGAGGAACTCCTTACATAAGTGATTCAAACATCCTGGATATTGATACTGATCTGTCACCTGTCATGGCTTGGCAATAGTTCATAGTGTCTGTAGATGTAAACGTTTTCCTAAAATAGTCGAAAAAGGTTTCAAAAGGCAATATTCATGTATATTGTAGACAAAATTGACTACTGCTCCTTCCAAAACATCCATACCGTCGTGACGCAAGTATCACTAGAAAGGGCTGTAGCCAATGTATAACCAGGATTCAACCAGCTAACTTGATGCAACAGTCAATTACTGTCTTCCTTCTCCCAACCTCCCTCTCCTTATGCTGAGAACATCCTAGTCTTAAGAGAGTTGGAATGAAGTTATGCAAGGTATGGCCCAGACTCAAACATGCTCTCTATATCATTTTATTTTCTCACCTTTTCTTTCGTCTTCTCTAAGAAGTGCCTCAATTATTTCAGCTCCATTCAGTGAGTGCAAATACCAAAAAGCAAGAACTTCATACTCCAAGGTAAAGAGGAAAAATATATACTAATAAGTTCCAATATATTCTGGAAGGAAATAATGTTACAGGGAGGATATATCAAAAACTCCACTAGAAAAAGCTTAAAACAGTGTGATATTACAGCTTCTCTATTTTTCTACATGTTAGCATTTTACATAAATTAAAAATACTTATTATTACCTTTTTTCCTTCTGTATGGCACCTTAATGAATAAGTAGACAAATGTGGACTTGGAATGGTTGCTTCCATGGCACAAGAACCTGGAGAGGCTTTCGTCACCTAGGCTACTACCTTATCCCTCAACTACTTCTTCGTCTACATCTTTTCCAACTTTTGTGGGGTTGATGTTACCTTATCCCTCAACATAAATACAATAAAAATTTTTTCTACACTGAGAAATGATTCTCCTGCAGTCATTTCTGGAAGACACCTACTGAAGACTTTGAGAACCCAGGAAAAGCATTATGGAAAACCACACCACACACAACCATATTTTCCATCAACACAACACACATTCCCTGAATGCTCTATGCGAAAGCCTAGGATTGGCAGTGGTCATACTTAGGGGCTCGGAACTGTTTGGCCTGGCAGCTTAGGAAACATCACCACCACAATTGTTTAAAATATGAAACCTTAAGCAATATCCCACCACAAAAACACAATTTCATTAAAACTCTAAATAGAAACAGGGAAATCAATATAATAAAATGAAATACAATATAAAAATAATAAGTACTTTATTAAAAACATTCCCATTCACCTTTGAACAAGACTACCAGCGTATTCAAATAGCACAACCACCTTGTGAACAAAATAATAAACGTAACCTATTTCTAATATATACATTTCCTACAACCCATTTCTTATATGTACAAGAAAAAAGTTATATTTATGTCACTGTGCACCAAAAAAACATTTTCTGGTTTAACAAAGGTCATATCTAAATAATATTAAGCATATTTTCTTTTTCTTTTATGTGCACACAAGTATATATCATAATTATATATACGATACTAGTATATCATACTTGAAATTATATACAATTAAGAAACTAAAGTATATACTGTACACATAATCTTATACATTTATGTTAGCCTAACACTCAATTTCAAAAATATATATATTATGCTTGTACAATATACTGTACAGAATTTTGAGCATTTTGTATTACAAACATGATTAAATAAACAATCGTAAAAAAAAAAATCAAAAATTAATATATCTTTTAAATAACTTATGACACTATAGATAAAAATCCACCTTCACCATTTCACTTACTATTTATCGCTACATAATTAGCATGGATATCATGATCATGTGTATGCAAAGAAATAAACCTATTTAGAATTTTCAACTTTAGCTTTTCAACTAGTCATTTTGCATTGAAACAAACATTGCTTCATTTTAAGTCACTAAAATAACTACCTAGTAGTTTTTGCTTTAGTATTTCCACAAGTTATTTTGTAGTGAAACTAACACGGTTTCTTCATAAGTCATTGAAATACTATGGCATATCCACAAGCCTTTTGCGACTCAGGTCTTCTTCCACTGCTCACATTAACTTAATAAAAACAGCCCAAAGTAATTGCGAACATTTTAATAAATTACAGAAAAACAGTGAGTGGAAATTGATAACAGAAAAGAACAGCTTTTGTCATAAGATAGAACAAACTTCATTGCGTACTGGCCAATATACAATAAAGCAGAAAAATACGATGTATTAGTCAAATATCCGACTACGGGTATTCTAAACACTCCCAAGCCAAAGGTGTTTATAATATAAAAATTTATGAATAATTAGTTTAGCGCTAGCAATTCACTCACACAAATATATTTTAAACAATTCTAATCCCAACGTATCTAAAAGTTTAAAGAATTAAGTCCCTAGTTTTGTGCAAGTGATTCATTCACTTAAATATCCATCTACAAAGTTGAAAAGAAGAAGGAATACTGTTCTAAATGGGAAAATATAAGTACAGGTATATTGTTTTGTAAAATAAATAGTCTCATTCAGCATGCCTGACTCTACCGTAGGTTGTAAGGAAGAGCATAAAGCCCTAATTCCCCGGCTTCAATCTGTCTGTCCACCCTAATAATGGGGAATTAATAGTGAGAAATACAAAGCAAAAAAAAATAAGCTATAATAATAACGAAAATTAATAATATTAAGAATGCAGAGTTAATGAGTGCATTATATTCTCAAAGCTTCAGCCCTTCTAATATGAGTCATCATACACGTTGTAAGACCATTTAATTTATTTTGGTTTACATTACTTAATCAGAGACCAATGCTGAACTACCTGCTAACTTCTGATATTATTGTGTAATACTTATATAACCAAATATGAAATCCAGAATTGTAAGGACCTATTTCTGTAGTACCACTTATAAATCTAGACAAGTTATTATGACTGTACATTATATGAAATTTTCTCTCACTTGGGATCCCAACAGGCAACAGTCTTGAGGTTAATCATAACAATGACTTATGTAAGTAACAATTCTTAAGCTAAAAAAAAAAAAAATTGTAAGGAAACAATAGATCGACAATAAAAACATTTTACACCAATTACTTAGAACGCATTTTCACCACACTTGCTCTATTGTAGAAAACACTACGTCATAGGTTACTTAACACGAATATGAAATAAAAGCCCACATTAGGATAAACTGTTGTAATTTGAAGGCTATATACAAACCCTTAAGTACTTCACCTTTAATTAGCTCTCAAACGAATCCTTTAAGATATTCATATGATTCTACCGTATGAAGCTAAAACAATGCATGGACTCAACAATGTGATTTATTACTATTGGCTGTCAATGTGTAATCATGTAAAGATGCGTAACCCCCTAGAACAGATGTAAAGTAAATAAACCCGAGGCCTACCTTAAGGTGATTAATTTAGGTTAGGTTACTCTTTATCAAGGTCCACAAAGTGTGGCTCAAATGAATATCATACCTCTATTTGAGAAAAAATTCTCTATTACTTAATAGTCACGTCAAGAAAGTAAGTAAAACTCAGTAAATATAAATATGTAAATTAGTAAGTCACAACGGCATAAAAAAGATGAGAACACTACTACCAAAATTTATCACAGACCTTTAATGAAAAATAAAAAATATTATACTGTTGCCAATAAGCTGACGAACTAATACATAAACATATATGTTACATTTCTGTTTCATTATGTAAGTGCTACTATTTTCTCTTTGCGAACTGAAAGATGCATATTACAATCGCTGTTGCCAGAAGTTTAGACTAAACTCTCCAAGAAAGTTATGCAGACTACAAAATGATACAAGGCTTTCTTGGTTAAGTATCTAGCTTCCAAGAAGTTCCAATTACAAAACTCTAGTGTTTCATCTTGTAATAAAAGGTTAGAAAAGGTATTCAAAAAGGAGTTTAGGTAATATTTACATCTTACAAATACAAGCAAATAACAGTTGGTGTAGCTATCATTTCGAGAGGAGACAGCAAATGACAATTCACCAGTTGGCTTTAATATTAGAAATATATATCAATTTTCCTCAGTGACTCGTTTTGTGCAATATATACAATCAGTGACCTTTAATATAAAATTTGCATACTATAAATAAATGTTCAGCCTCATACGACAGTAATTCCTACCTGATACAATAAAGACAGGCAAAGTAAAGTTCAGCCTTCAGTTCCTATTTCTAATCAAAATTTGCATGTTGTTATGCTGGAGCTTAGTAATTTCTTTCACTTACCTTTAATTACCTTCATCTCTGAGCTGGGATATAAATTTATTTACTCTTTAAATGCGAAAATAAATATTTTAAGCTTATCATCCAAATATTTCAATGAACAAATATGTATACTGTAATGATCTGCACACAACTTTAATAAATATCATCTACGAATTAAAAGAAAAAGGAAAAAAGTAGATATAATGAATTGTATCTATTGTCAACCTACAGACATCCTGTAAATCTTAATAATACAAGCCTAACTTCCTCATCTAACTGTGATGAATTACCTGTACTGTGGAATTTCTAGATCAGAGATATTGAGAAACCTTTTTAATCATCAAAACAAATTCCAACATAAAACCTCCGATAAGCAAAACCTTCTGCACTCAGTACCTTGAAGCACATTTCTCAAGCAACACATTACATTAACAAAGTTGAGATTAAATCAAATTATTCATTGCAATTCAATTCTAAATCCTAAACAGAAAACATAGGAGAAAAATGCCGGTATTAATCTATCTTTAAAATAAATATCCTCTAATTATGAACACCATTATACAATAATACTAAGCATGATGTGTATCAAGAAATACAAGGTAAATTCCATAGTCGAGACAAAATACAACTTCGGTGTTATCGCAACAGACAAAAACTGGCAAATCTTCAATATTCAAGGTGAACATTTACTTATGTAACATATGTGTACAAAGTAATTGATTACAGTGATATAACACAAAGAAACAAACCTGGTTAGCTACTGTACTAAGCAACTCGGTATTCAAAATAATATAATATGTACTGTACTAAATAACTTATAAGTTGAAATATATTATAATTGATTTCACTTTCAAGATATCTAAGACAAATCCCAAAAACAATAGAGTACAATACAATATGTAATACTTGATAAAAACAACAATATAAATCACAGAAACATTAGATATATATAACAAGGCATTAACAAAAGTCTACAAAATAAAAGAATGTTACCACAGCATAACAACACATTAGAAAAGAAAAACTAAACAATATTAAAGACAACTATTAGTATTTTGAATTTTAAACTAAAATGATAATAATCATTCATACTATACAGATGACCCCCATTATTCTAATCAATACGCAAGGCATTGATGATGTTTGTGAGGGCTGTGCGAGCGTCAGAGGGTTCAAAAGCGCTGTGCAACACTCTAAGGGCAGCTTCAGAATGTCTTTGGCACAGTTCTTTGGCTTTCGTCACACCATTACCATTCATTACCATATCGTGGATCTGTGGGTACAATGGCATTCTGAATCATTTTATGTGATATTTTAGATACAGCAAAGAAGAGTAACCCCTACAACCCCACAAAAAGTTAATTACTCCCATATAGTGTTAGGTTAGAGTAGGTGATTTGCTTCGTAAACACAAATAACCCCACATCACCCTGGGGTTACTCTTTTTTACGATATCCGATATTTCATATATGACATCCACAATTTTCTTACTAGGCATTAAAATTAATCCTGAGAATCCTGTTTCATCCTTTCACTGTGTATGTTTATTTATCACTAACTTTATCATCAGTCTAATCTTACTGCTAAGTGTTCTTAATTATCAAGAACTTTCTATATGTTGCCACCTCCTGCATAATGAAACAAGGCAGACACAACCAGAAATAAACTATGTTGGTTGAGATGAGAATTCTATCGGGAACTAAGAACTGTTAGCTCCAACTTTTCTAACCCTTCTAGATGGTCATTTGGATACATTTTATATGCGATAATTCTTAGGTAAATTTTATCATATATGCTTAGTTACTTTATTCATAAATTATATTATAATTCTTGCTTATGTATTGCATCTTACTAAAGGACAAATGGAAACCAAACAAGCATTGTGGAGTGCATAAATAGATTCATATGAAATATTTATAGGGGGCAAAGGGGATCGCAGTAGCTGAGTGGTTAGAGCATTCCACTCGGGAATACACAAAAAGGCACTAGGAGGGGCACTCAGCCTTGATTCCCGTTCCAATTTGTCTCTGTCCACCCCCATTACGGGAATTAATAGTGACACTTAAAGCAGCTCATTATGAAAGGCCTGGACATGAAGGAAGGTGAAATAGGAACAGGAATCAAAATGAACTAAAACGGCGATATGCAAAGAGCAGAGAATACTTTTGCACAGTAATTTAAATATTTTATTTACTTATTTCTATCTCTCGTTGTGGCTAGGATATGTTAATCCATGAAAATTCTGAAGAAGTTTGTTGAAAAAAAAAAAAAGTCTTTTGTGTAATTTGGATGGGTGAGTGAGAGAAGGAAGCTAGAGTGAATGTGAGAAAGAGTAAGGTTATGAGGTGTACAAGAAACGAGGATGGTGCTAGACTGAATGTTATGTTGAATGGAGAGGCACTTGAGAAAGTAGACCAGTTCAAATATTTAGGCTCAGTTATAGTGGAGTGCAAGCAGATGTGAGTCACAGAGTGAATGAAGGATGCAAAGTGCTTGGTGCATTGAAGGGAGTAATGAAGATTAGAAGGCTGGAAATGAATGTTCAGAAAATTTTGTATGAGAAAGTGATTGTGCCGACTGTAATGTATGGTTCAGAGTTATGGGGTATGAAAGAAACTGAGAGACAGACACTGAATGTGTTTGAGATGAAATGTCTGAAGAGTATGACTGGTGTATCGCGGTTGGCTAGGGTTAGGAATGAAGAAGTGAGAGGGAGAATGGGTGTGAGGAGAGATTTGGCAGATAGAGTAGACATAAATGTTTTAAGATGGTTTGGTCATGTAGAGAGGATGGATAATGAACGACTACTGAAAAAGGTAATGAAATCGGAAGTTGATGGGAGAAATGCCAGAGGGAGGCCTAGGTTGGGGAGGATGAATGGAGTAAGGAGGGCCTTGAATGATAGGAGAATCGATGTGAGGGAGGCAAGTTAGCATGATAGGAATAGAAATGAGTGGCGAATGATTATGATGCAGTTCTGATTGGCATCTGCTGTTATCACGGAGTGCCTTGTAGAGGCAACCTGTGGTAGGGGCAGTAGGGGATTTGGTAGTATGAAGCTACGAAAGTTGTGGAAGAGGGGGGGGGGGAATGGGATGTGGCACTCTAGCAGTACCATCCAAACCCTTGGCCAAATCCCGTGTCATTGCTAGAAGAACGAAGAGTAACCACATGTTGTGTTATTTGCTTGTTCTTTGTTGTCGGCTACCCCCAAAAATGGGGGAAAATGCCAAGGTAAATACAATATATAATGTCATTTATTTGATAAATAATTTATATGAATTTCAAGATTACTGACCATTTACACCTAAATTACATCTTCCAAAATTCAATTATGGTAAATATGAAATAATTAATTAGCCTCTTATTAAAAGTTCCTGAAAATTTAAAAGACTACTGCCATGACGGTGGGATAGATCCATCTATATCTAATATTCAAAAGCTATAATCCATCTTTTTAGAGGGGTGGCTGATTTAAAGCAAAAGAACTGACTCCTATTGAAAGAAAATACAAAGAAAGGAATTCCCGGTCCCCAGTGCTCCGCCCCACTTAATCGACTTTTGTAACATGCACGGGAACACAGAGGGAGGTATGTAGAGAAGTTCAAAAATGTAATTCCTGAGTGTCATTAAAACCAACGGGGGACCAATGGAGAGCCAATCCCATCCTTCCAGAAATTTTTTTTCAAGACACAAAACAGTTGAAAGGGGTGAGGATGGGCAGTGGAATGGGCTTGGTTGCCACCATATTTATATTAATTGCACCTACCCTTCCAGCTTCAATAATATAGGGCATTAATTAAAAAAATTGTACTCCGTTTACAACAACACTATTACAAAGTTAACATAACTCTAGAGTAACTCTAGAGTAAATAACATTCTACAAAGGAAACTACAACTTATTTTCTATGAGTATTACTATATTTCTTATTAGCTATGGAGTATTGCTCTACTTCAAAGTTATATACAGGTATAAAGCAGCTCAGTTAACATTAGTATTATAAGCTCTAAACTACAAAACTGGGAGTTACACAATTCCAAGGTCTGATAGATAAAAGTTCAGATTGAATTATTCATACCACAGTAGCTTTCCCTCATATACTCTTCCATTTTATCCTTTCACATCACAGGATATTCTGCTACCTATATAAGTAACAAACAATACCCATATCTACTAAAATTTACAATTTATATTGTAGCTCACTTTCCGATGCCCAGACCATCACAATGCACTCTGTCTCACTCTTACTACACCAAAGTTCACTTTACATGAATATGTCGACTGAAATTATTGCTTGGAACAATAATTTACAGCAAGTCAGAAAAGCTCATACAGACAAAAAAATTCTAGCGATCTTTGATTTATGACCATGGATCCAAAACTCATGTTTACAAATCCTCTTAGAAACAGAAAGGTTACTGTAAATAATATAGGTTAAATTGGGATATTTATAAAGCATATTGCTTCTAAATCTAAATGTAATCTACATAAGCACATTTGAAATTAGTTTGCTCAAGCTTAAGTGTTACATCAAACAGATGTCTAAATGCCAAGTAATTATTAAGGACTGAAGAATACAAGAATAGAAATGAGGAGTTAAACAGTCTCGGTCAACTCACAAATATATGACCTGGAAAGCTAATTGCCTTTAAAGGATAAAGTAGCAAACCCTAGATTCATATATTAATATTTCCCATTCTATCTTCTCTCAAGCAGAGAGTCACGCCGTCATTCAAAAAATACTTATACATGTGACATATTTGAAAAGTCTAAAATTGTAGCAGAGTGTATTATAAAACTAATTCACCGACGTCCCTTACCTTTTTGTAATCACGTTCATCCAGAGTGTCCATAGCATTATGGATGTCATGGCACAGTTCAGGATGCTCTTTGAGGTGCATAATTACAGGACTTGAGGTCAGATCGAAAGGAGTACCAGGAGGGTAACGGTACAGATCCATGAAAGGCTGGAGGTCAGTATATGCCTGTAATTAAAGCAAAGTTTAAACATGACCTACATTGAACACTCAATACACACAGCTTTGCTACCAAACTCTGATCAATATAAATATCAATCTTAGCAAAAACAGTAATACCTTGGAAGAAGCTGGTAGTGATATTGCAGTAAATGACATTAAGTTACTATAAAAGATGAAGTCACTGGTAGAAGATCAAAACGTGAATGTGGGATAAAGCTGTATTGGATACATGGGTTCGATGTTAAGTCTTCCTTCAGTTACGGTTCTTTTTCTATGCCTACAGCTAAACTGAATATTCTTGGATATTCATCACACATCTTTTATTATCCCTTCACATCTGACAAGTCATTACACTCTCCATCTCTGTTTCTCTTTACTTTATGTATTCTTTGCGCCCCGGCCCGACGAGGGCTGCTTTATTTTATAATCTTTTCTGGCCCATCCTGGTGTCAAAAAAAGGTAGGGCATGGAAGGAAAGTCCATATCTAGCAAGGCCAAAACTGAAATTTTATTTTAGAGAATAACTGCTCTTGTCCCAAAAATACTTCTTGGTTACAAAGTTTGTACTCATTGTATTGTAGGAAAGAGAAAAAATTACAATATGCAAGAGAGGGAATTCCTTAGTCATAAGTTTGAGAGGAAAGAAAATGGAACGAGATATTTTTAAAATATCTTTCAAGGCTGGTAGAAAAGATGATCAGAAAAGCCATGCAGTGTGTAAGAAACAAAAGCTTAGCATGAAAGCTGTACAGAGATGAGGGTAGCAATACTTTATCACTGGAAAACTAACATCCCGGAAAGTGAACGAGCTCAGGCCACAGATAGGATCAGCACAAAGGAGTGTGTAAATAGTATACTGTTCTCTGAGAAAAACAATCACTGGAACACTAACATCCCGGAAAGTGAGCGTGCTCAGGACATAGATAGGATCAGCACAAAGGAGTGTGTACATAGTATACTGTTCTCTAAGAAAAACAAAGAGCAAGGTTAAAGATGAATGAATTTCATTGTATGCTTCGTTTTATTCTCTCCTGCAGAGAGCAAATTACGTGTTGGTAAAATTATCTCATTTTACTATCTCATTTTCTTAAAACCGTCAGATTACAATTAAAGTAGAAGACACTACACTTGCAACCATTAATTATAATAGAAGTATTGATTTGAAGCATTACAAATTAAAATCATATTTGAAGATACATGAATATATTACAATCTCTATTTCAAGAGTATACGCAGTAAATGTTCGTCTTGGGGGGGGGGGGAAGGGAGCAAGCAAGCTTGTTTCTTGCTACATAACAGCTTACAGAAAGAGTGAGGACAGGCAGAATATGAAGTAGCTTTGCTACCTCACATTTTTCTGGTTGCGGTCACAATGCTAACTAAAGCAGGAGAACTTTTTCCCCACTATTTATCCATATTATGGGGTAGTCAGAGGTTGGAGCTGGGGTATTAAGGCTGGATGACCTTCCTGATACTCCGAGGCAGGCTCAATTACGGGTATGTAACTTTCAGAGTTGAGTGATCTAACCACTGCACTACCATGGTCCCCAAATGCGAAAAAGATTAATACTGCAAAAAAAGGTAACATGTTTTTTAAATAGCAACAAATTACTTCATGATTCAACTAAAGGAAAATTTTCCTACCTGCCAAGCAAGTGCTAATTCTCTTCCAAACTCAAAGCCCTTTTTCTGCATTTCTTCATCATGGCCAGACAGCACCATAGTGGACTGGCAAGATTTTGCTAGAAGACTTCCTGCAATAGAATATAATATGAAAAAGTATGCTCATAGCTTCTGCCCAAATTCTAATCACTCCTCTAAGGTCAGTGGGATGTGAAGTACTGTCGAACAACCCTTATAAACTCAATTATTGTCATACAGTATACATAAGCCATAATCCCCCCTTATAAATAGGAGGGAACTACAACGGACAGTATTCCCAGTTCCCTCGCTCAGCCCCATTTTGTCAACCCTTATGACACTCAAGGGTGCTCTAAGGAGGTATTCTGATATATAAAATATGTAAAAACAACGATACAAATTAAGTATTAAATATCACTGCTAGTTATACAGAGCAATAATCTCTTTTAGAGAATTATTGTACTCTATGATGTTAACTGTACAATCAGCATTACATATTACTGTAGTTCTTAAAGGTAATGGTTAAAATATATGTCAGCAATTATCTGCAAAACATTACATGAAAAATAAATGTAACTGATTCAAGAATCTACAAGAACTTCAACAAAATCCATGAAACAGTATGTCATTATCAATTATGACAGAAGTCCAAGGGAAAGCTCAAGAGAAGAAAAAAAAAAAAAGTAAGAAAATTAGATAATAAAGAGTAATAGTTAACAAAACTCAGAGTGCACAACTTGTTGGTAAGTGGAGAAAACATCGCATCCTGTAAAGATGAATAACCCCCAGAAACCCATGTAAAGTTAATTAGACTGCTAGGTTACTTGACTTGTCTTGTAAATATGAAAAATCCTAGAGCACCCTGGGGTTACTCTTCTTTACAAGATCCAATATACCTTCATGAAATTAGTCAAATGCAGATCATACAAGAAAAATGCCTGCCTTAAGCTCTATACATACATATACCTTGGCTGTTTCCCCTTTTAATTGGGGGGTAGCCGACATAAAAAAAGCTCTATATATTAAGAAAATACATGTTATCGAGCGAGAAAATACCACAAGAAAACCTGTACATTGAGTAGTGCATGAAAAAACTTACCAGCAGCCAGGAAGTTTCTGTCCTCCCAGTCTTGTATGTTTATATCTGGGTCAGGTAGAGGGTTCCCTTGATTATCCCTAAAGCCAATGAATTCTGCTTGCATGAAATCACTGATTGCAGTACTGATAAGTTCTACAACCTGAAAATATTATAAAATATAAATTTTGCCTTAGTATGAAAATAAAATATAATTGCATTCCATACTTTCATGCACATAGCAATTGTTATATGGGTTAAATATTACAGTATACTACAATATCATTTATATAAACATCAGTATTCTAGTCCTTTAAATTTTTGTTAAATTAAATATACAATTTAATATTATATAATTAAATTGAAGGCTACACACAATTAAAAATCTCATAAGATACTTAGGGAATGTAAAGAGCAAATAAGGTAATATAGAGCTTCATCAAAAGACTCTGGTACTCACTCTTGTGTTTCGTAAAGCAGCCAGGCCAGTACAAGCTGTGGCAAGGAAATAATCCCCTGCCAAAACTGCAATCTTGTTACCAAACTGCATGTCTTCAAGCGTAGTTCCATCAAACAAGTCTGTGGATATGTTGACGACTCCTTTGTGCAGTAAATGCGCTGTGTGAATCATCTCGGTGATCTCAGCCAAACTTCTCTGTCTGAAATACGACACTGGATATATATACCTAATTCATATATCATGGATGTGGTCATAATCATTTAGGAGGAATAATGAGAAATCTACTTTCATGCATATATAAATGTCTGTTTTCTAATAAACAAGAAGACAGCATTAAATGGGATTGCTAACTTAAAATAATTCATCATTAATGGCAGTACAGTGTTCCCTCGTTTATCGTGGGGGTTCGGTTCCGTGACCAGCAGCGAAAGGTGAAAATCCACAAAGTAGGAACACCATATTTATTATAGGTATTTTATATTTATTTTTACCTTTACTGTATAAAACTTCCCTGTACTGTTAACAACTCACCCTTTACTTTATTAATAATAGCGCGCAAGCGTAAATTTATATGAACGTGATATTATGAAGAGAATTAAACAAAAGCATTAAGAACAAGCAGCAAACAAACTTTCAATATAATATCGTCAGGGAAATAGCATGTAGAGAATATATATATTTCAGTTAAGTTTCCCATGTACAGTACGATATACGTTTTCTTTGTAACAAATTGTATAGTTTTCTTTTTGTCTCAGCTGATTTTGTTTACGTTAAGATTTCGTGCAGCATGGTAGATATGTAAAGAAGATAGAATAATGTTTAGAACCAAGGAATATTAATAATACTATAATCTTGAAAATTAGATAAACACCAAATAGGGTGAGTAAATAAATATTTTATGAGTAAGATATTATGCCTGAATAGTGATAAGCATCAGCTGATACGGAAGCGGCAAAACGTTTTGGTTAGAGGTTCATTCTCCAGCATCCTCCTCCTATTCTACCGCTTAATGCGATCATATATTATGAAGAGAATTGAAAAAAAGCATTAAGAACAAACAGCAAACAAACTTTTGATATAATATCGTCAGGGAAATAGCATGTAGAGAATACAGGTATATATATTTCATTTAAGTTTCCCATGTACAGTACGATATACGTTTTCTTTGTAACAAATTGTATAGCTTTCTTTTTGTCTCAGCTGATTTTGTTTACGTTAAGATTTCGAGCAGCATGGTCGATATGTAAAGAAGATAGAGTAATGTTTAGAACCAAGGAATATTAATAATACTATAATCTTGAAAATTAGATAAACCCCAAATAGGGTGAGTAAATAATTATTTTATGAGTACGATATTGTGCCTGAATAGTGATAAGCATAAGCTGATACGGAAGCGGCAAAACGTTTGCGGATAGAGGTTCATTCTTCTGCATCCTCCTCCTCTTCTACCGCTTAATGCGATCGAATATTATGAAGAGAATTGAAAAAAGCATTAAGAACAAACAGCAAACAAACTTGCGATATAATATTGTCAGGGAAATAGCGTGCAAAGGTGAATCAGCTGATACGGAGATGGCAAAACGTTTGCATCCTCATGCTCAAAAATAGCATATACCCAGAAGATCTGCGATATAAAATACATATGCTTGCCAAAAAAATCCGCGATGCACTGAATTTGCGGTAGGTGAATCGCGATAGAGCGAGGGATTACTGTACTTGGCATATCTTTACAAAATATTGTCAAATTCTCATACACAAGATAATTTTTATACATTTATAAAGACAGACTTTAAGCAATACATAATCTGAATATTTTGTCAGTGCCTGAAAATTAAGAATTAAGTAGAACAGGGTAGAACATAAAGTAATGTCACATATTAGTGTATCAATCTTTCCAAATATACCAATAAAATAATGAGAAAAATTTTAAAAATGCTATGTGTAACAAATAAAAATAATGTAATAAATTACAGCACTTTTCAATCACACACCTGCTGTCATATGTATAAGACAAAAAATACTATGAGTACATAATACTTCATGTAATGGCTAGAAATTAAAACAAGGATTGAAGAAACTCCAATGAAATACATGACTAAGTACATTATCATTTTTACAATGTGGTTTTGCATTCAAAAAGTTTTTCATTTGGTCCAGTCAGCAAGGAAAGTTATTTAATACAAACAATTTTATACAATACACACCTATGTGACACACCAACAGGTTGATCCTGGTGTTCCAATTCTTCAGGATTTAAATGCCCAGCTGCTTTGGATATCAGCAGGACAATAAGACCCCTAGTTTGCATGTTGTTGCGGCCATTGTATATTAGCCTCCTGGAAAAAATATAGTGTTTATTTGGCGCAAAACAGTGAGGGTTGAATGTGTGTACCATACAGGGATATAGCTATAAATAATATTGATCTGTAACCATAAAGTCGAAAATGGTAGGCAAACGCCCATTAAAGAAATAATATTTTTTTCCTGTTTTCTTTAAAGGCTTTTGCTACAGTACCTTATAACTGACAAATGTTTCCCTTTATAAGATATACTGTTGCCAATTTGCAATGAATAAACCATGGAAAAATACCATCATAAGGGTTACATTCTAATCTGAAAATATTAAAAGACACATTGTCTAGTAATTACGACAGGAAATGTAGAAATATTACTCCCTTGCTTCTCTATATCTCTCAATAACAAATAAATACAAAAAAATGGATATATAGAAAACCTTACTTTCTCATAAGTTTATAATAAAAAACTAATCTACTGACTCACTTTCACTCTTTACTGCAAAGAGGGGCATGACGCTTGTAAAGTCTATCATACTCTGACAGAAATTACCCTAACAGTGTAGATTTCAATAGCTACAGCCTTTTTATTCTGAAGGTGTTACATAAAAAATACATGTAAATATCCCAGAGCCTTATGAGCGATGAGTATGCTACTTTGAACTACACTGAGAACCACATACAACAAATTTTACAAGAACTCCAGAAAGAATACCCTATATGTGTTCTTTTCAAAACCCGACATTGTGAAGATAGTATTCCACTAACGGTGTCACATATCCAACGTTATAGTCACTTAGATGCCAACTTGATGAGTTACCACACAAGGGATACAAGTACCCTCGCTTTATCTTCAAGCCATTCAGGCAAAGAGAAGCTGTATGAGCTACATTATTCAATGAGCTAATGAAGACTCAAACAGCACTCATAAACAAGTGTTTTTCTTTATTTCTATGCCATTATATGTGTCACTAATAATCTCCATTAAAGGGGTAGAACCATAGAGGATGGATCCAGGAACTGAGCTGGCTGCCCATACTAACCTCCTGACTGAGTCGAGTGCTCTAATCGCTGTGCTTCAGTGGTCCCTGCTCATCAAAAACTTGTAAATTAATGATATATATAAATAACTTACTTGGCCGTTTTCAGCAATGGATGTGAAGATCCCACCAACTTCCTAATATGGCCTGCAATATTTGACATTTCATCCGACAACAGGGATCGGAGAGTGAGATACGAAGTAGGATAGCCAACGATCTTTTCCGCATCACTAACAGCTCTGTTCCAGTCAGGCTGCCTCTGTGGGACTGTGCTGTAGGTTTTCTTATCTTTACTGGAAAAAAAAATCTAGTTTTAGTACATACATTACAAACAAACTAAAAACATGATAAAAACACAACAGTAAAAGGAAACTGCTAGTGTGCAATCATGTGCCTCTTTTCTGATACCGTCCACATAAGAAGCTCTCTCACTGCATTTTTATTCACAAATATCTTTCAGTAGCCCTAAGAAGCTGCTTACAATTAAACAGTATATTCAAGGTCTGCTTTTAGGATAACATATCCGATATTACACAATGATACCAGTTATACAGAATTGTAAATGTAATTCAAAATACATAAGCACAAGGCTTGTACTAAAACACAAACTTCAGCAAAACAAATAAAAACACCAAAATTTTTTTTCATTGCATCATTGCAAACAAAACTGCATATCTAACACAACATATTTTTATATTTTTGTGACACCGGGACAGGCCAAAAAAACTGCCCTCATCAATCAAGGCCTAGGCACGAGAAAATATTAAGACGACAGAAAAAAGGCACAAGAAAATATTAAGACGAAGGATAAGTAAAAGGTTATGGACAAGGCAGAGATGAGGTAATGGTGCACAAAGGAAAAGGAGAGACTGAGAAAATAGTTAAAGTACTGGGGACCTAGAAAAGGAGGAAGAGAGTTCCAGAGTCTGGAAGTAGATGGGAAGAAGCAGCTGCTGCACCAACCAATCAGCGAGCTACAAATCTCCACACAATACCTGTGAGACGAGGCCACATGCCAAGTGTTACGTAGCCTCGGCAGTGGAGGTGGGATGAAACTTGCCAACTCATCAGAGCAGCAATGGAAGTAGTAGCGATAGAAATGACAAAGGGATGATACCTTACGGCGAAGTGAGAGAGAATCCAGATAGAAGTAAGAGAAGGATCATTAATGAGTCTGACTGCCTTAGATTCAACCCTGTCTAGGAGATATATTTAAGAAGAAGCACCCCAGATGTGTGAGCAGTATTCTAAGCAGGGACTGATAAGACTTTTATAGAGTTTAAGTAACTGTAAAGAGGAAAAGTAATGACGAAAACGAAACAGAACCCCAAATATTTTGGACTCAGATTTAGAAATTTGGATTATGTGATTCCTCCAAGACCAGTTAGAGGCTATATGGATTCCTATTTTGATAGAATTAAGAGGGTAAATTTCGTTAGTTTCGAAGACAATAGGGCGATCAGGAGAAGAAGATAAAGAGATATCCAGAAACTGTGTCTTGGAGGCATTAAATTTAACTAAATTTTGGGTGCCTCACTCAGATACCCTCTGCAATTTGGAGTTGAGAGTAGAAGAAAGAATGATACGAGACTGACTGCGAGTAGCAGATGAAGGCTGAGAAGAAAAGGCAGAGGAAAAGTTAATAGTATAATCGTTGGCAAAGGCGTGAGGAAGGGAGGAAGAATGGGAATTGTAGATCATTGATGGAGAGAAGGAACAGAGTAGGTAAAAGAACAGAGCCCTGTGGAACACCACTAGAAACAGGGAATGGGCTAGTTGTTGCACTGTCAATAACTAGATATAAAACGGTCAGAATGAAAACTGGAAATCAGAGAACAGAAAGAAGGGGTAAAGCCATAGGCAGGGAGTTGGGCCAACAAAGCCTTGTGCCAGACTCTGTCATAAGCCTTAGAGATATCAAGGACGACGACAAAGGATTCCCCATAGTTCCTCAGGGAAGACAACCATACACGAGTAAGATAGGACAGGAGGTCACCAGTGGATCTTGCCTTGCGGAAGCCGTACTGGTGATCGGAGATGAGTAAATTAGATTCAAGGTGCTTAGAGAAGTGAGCATTGAGCAGTTTCGATAACTTTACGGCTAAGTGAAGGATAACTGCGTACGATGAAATTCAATACTAAACAATACACTATGCAATACAAATACTGGATACAGTAACGACTGTAGGCACCTTGTCTTGCAAACCAGGTATGCGCGGTAGAGAGCATGTTACATTATATATGTAAAGAAATTACGAGATAATTCTACAGCTTTTGAAGCATTATGAAAAGCAATTTCTTGACAAAATAACATATATGGGACTACTAATAGCAATAAAATTAATGGCTTATTATACAATGAATGTTACTCATCTCAACAAACAGCAAATAACTTGATCATTATGATACAGAGTAAACACATGATATTCTTTCGGTGTCATGCATCCCCATTATGGGGGTGGACAGAAACTGGAGCTGAGGATTTAAAGCTGAATGCGCTTCCTAACCCCCCTCAGTGAGCTCGATCATGGGTCTCTCACCTCTTGAGTCAAGAACTATAACTACTACATGGTACTGTAATATTTTACAATAAATGGCTATACTGTACTGTAATTATATTTTTCTCTATGTAAAGAGCTTCCATTGTCATGGATGTTTTTCAGAGGGCAATATGACACGCACATAATATAAACAAGTAAGTATTCCACTGCTACCTCAATATTCTAAAAAAAATTAGTTTCATTTTTTTACATCTAGTCCATTCCTTGTTCTTATCACACTTTCATTCAATAAAAAGTGAAAATTAAAACTGTTGTTAGGAACTACACACAACCATATTGATATTGCTTGCTATTTTATAAGTCACTATTAATCCCTATTTGAATGGATAAGGACAAACACAGCTTGGAGCTGGGGAATTAAGCCATATGGTAAAAAGGCAGAGCTACATTATTTTAATTTCAAATAGCCATATGACAGAGATGCTCACCTGCTTTTTTTGTTTGTAAACAAATGTAGCAAAACTTATGACATATGCTTTTGCTGGCTAGCCCATATCGAGAATATATGAAGTCCATTTTAAACATGACGGCCTACTTTCTACAGAGGAACATAAACAACTCTGATTATCTGGCTGCATCATATGCAACACGTAGCATCGCAATACTGTTTTCAGTGTTCTGAAAGCTCAGAGCAATATAACCTTTTCTTCAAGCCAACACTTGCATATAGATGATAATTATAAATTAAAAGCTAAAAGCAAATATGTCAAAAATAAGATAAGATATAGATACAGCACTGTACTGTGTTTAGTTGCACTGCTTACTATGACACAATGAGCCCCTATATGAATGGAGGTGGACACAGACATACTGGAGCTTAGGGATTATGGTGTACTGTGTTTTGATGCACTGCATTATATGACACAGTGAGCCCCTATATGAATGGAGGTGGACACAGACATACTGGAGCTTAGGGATTATGGTGTACTGTGTTTAGTTGCACTGCTTTATATGACACAGTGAGCCCCTATATGAATGGAGGAGGTGGACACAGACATACTGGAGCTTTGGGATTATGGCTGAATTCCTTTCCTGTAGTGGAGCTGAATGTGCATTAGTTACTTCCTAACTCGCATGCACTACCAATGAGCTACTGCGGTCCCTAAAATAATACATTATCATTAAATCTATAAAAGCTTGAATTAATTAATCTTAGACAAATAAATAAAAATACCAAATCCAAATTGTGGCTCATTTTATGCATCTGCCATCTCACTTTTAGAGTGAATTTTATAAAGCATTGATTGGTGGGTGTGTGTGGAGAAAAAAAAAATCGTTAAAGGGCTCAATTTGGGAAGTGAAAAACCTGTGTCCGAGAGCCCTGATGGGCATTAGGAAGGTGCCCAGTCTTGATTTCCCAGCTCCAATCTGTTTGTTCCCACCAAATGTGAATGAAAATTAATAGTGAAACAAAACGGCAAACAATATTACTTAATAATAAATATTATGGTTCTGTATGGGAATACATCTTCATGTTTAGCCATTTACCTTTTAGGAATGATATCCAACACTTCAATACAACAATAGTCAAGACCGGTAAAGGTAATAATTATTTTCTTATCTACTCTTCAGAACCTTTCACCTTAGACACTAAATGCTAAATTTTGTGACACATTCACCAAAATAATTACTTAATCAGTTTAATTTTGAGAACACTTAAAGGCAAATTATAAAAACTATGTACCAATAGGAAAGTGTACTGACTGTATGCCTTTAGGACATTAAATTCAAGTGAGGGTCAAAGAGTTTACTTCATTAATTAGAAAATGTTCAGCAGAAAAAAGCTTGATAAGGAATCACGTTATTGTAGCTTATTATTTACCACTAATTATGCTTTCAGAGGCTTTACATTAAGAAAATGGCTGTCACCATATTTTAATTATAATGTCAACAAACATTCAGAAAAATATTGTCACAATACATAAAGGAAATGATTGTTCCTATACATTACGGAAGAGACTGTCACCATACAATAAGGATAATGTTGTCACCATACGTTAAGGCAGGTTTTTGCCTCATAAAACCTTTTACAGGGGCACATGATTTTACTCTATATTTGTGGATATATTGTTACTTCATTCATACCAAGAAGATACCATGGTATATTCTGCTATTTTCACACTTTATTTTTGGATGTATTATTATTTCATTCATACTAAGAAGATCCCATGGTATATTCTGCTATTTTCACGGAGAACAGAAGGAATTTTTGCCATTTCTTAATTTTGAAATCATAAACAAAATTCTGAAAATTCGAAGATAGTATTGTCATTAATTCATGAAAAGTGTCATCCTAGAATTATGGTTAGAAAAAAAGAATACTGTATATA
>JAXCGZ010021932.1:15000-24654 GCA_037179515.1 Halocaridina rubra | reverse complement strand
TATATAAATAAAACACAAAACGAAGCGAAGATGCACTACATATTACGACTGGACTCCAGTCCTCTTCAGGTACAAATGAATCGATATTTACAAAGCTCTGGATAAAGGTGGGGAGAGATGCTAGCTACGATTGCAAGGAGGATCCACGATGGGATTATCTTCAAAACTCAGGTCAAGTGGACGGTCATTTGGCATAATCTTCTTAATGAGGTCTTTTAATAATGCTTCATCCACAACGTCAGATCTCCACTGTCCATTTGAAAAATTTAAGGTTTCTGATTTTTCTATAATGGCTGCTTCAAGTATCTTTCTCCTATATTGGCAATTTATATAGCAATGAGGACTCACTCCAATTAATATGGTGACCAATATCTCGCATATGTACAAATAAAGCAGAACTTTCAACACCATATCATACTGCTTTTTTATGCTCAGAAATTCTCTGGCCTAGCGAACGACTAGTTTGACCTATGTAAGATTTATTGCAGGAACAGCAATCAATTTTATAAATTCCTGCTTCTAAAGCTTTTTTGTTTTGATATACGTTAATAAGTGAAGAACCAATTGTTTTGGGATAGTTAAATATAAAAGGATTACTTCTGCATAATTGATCACTAAGAAATTTAATATTTTCTAAATAGGGTATTTAAATTGTATTAGTAAGATTTATTTTTGCCTGTTCTGTCGGCCCATTATAAAATATTTTGCTTGCTTTGTTAATTGCTTTTTCGATTACGTACGCGGGATACATGAGACTTTCTATTTGCTGGAGGATTAATTTGAATTCGTATTTCAAATGATGAGTGAAAAACACTCTAAGACATCCTAGCAAAAGATTCCATGCAACACCAGTTTTCACAGACAAAGCATGATAACTAAGAAAGTGCATATAAGAGACAGAGAAAGTTTTCTTCCTATAGACAGTAAATGAGTATTTGTTGGGTTCTCTTATAACTAAGACATCCAAAAATGGTAGCTTGCCAATCCATGGTTTTTTCAAGACCTAGTGGAAAATGCTCGGCAAAGAGAATCAGTTTAACGCAAAGGAACTGTAAAACATCATCTACTGGAACTTTAGTGAACAAAGATTCTACGTCTAAGCTAAGGAGCTTTACATTACTTAAGGGAATATTTGAGTTATTAAATTTTTCAATAAAATCTTCAGAATGTTTAAGATGAGATGAAGAAAATGATCCAAAAATGGGTGACAGCAGACTTGCCAGCCACTTAGAAGTCTTATATATGAAAGAACCCTTGCATGATATTATAGGGCGTAAAGGAATGCCGTTTTTGTGAGTTTTAGGAAGACCATAGAAGTAGGGAAGGGAGGGATTGGTGACTTTATATGATTCAAGCAACTCAATATTCTTCCTGTTTTTACCAATATTGCGAACAGATTTATAGAACTCTGCAGATATGGTGATCAGGGGATCTTTAACTAATTTCTCATAGGTGTTTTCATCATTAAGAAGTTCCATGGATTTATCAATATATGAATCCTTATCAAGAAGAATCCCCTTGGTGAATACATTATTAGAGCAAAATAAATCAAAATGTCCACTTTCTAGAAGATTTCTGATCGCTATTGAGTCATTGCGCAAACTTGAGAATGTTATCACAACCAAATCGGACAAAGACGGAAAAATTATTCTTCTTGATAAGGATTCATATGTTGATAAAGCCATGGAACTTCTTAATGATGAAAACACCTATGAGAAATTAGTTAAAGATCCCCTGAGCACTATATCTGCAGAGTTCTATAAATCCGTTCGCCAAATTGGTAAAAACAGGAAGAATATTGAATTGCTTGAATCATATAGTCACCAATCCCTCCCTTCCCTACTTTTATGGTCTTCCTAAAACTCACAAAGATGGCATTCCTTTACGCCCTATAATATCATGCAAGGGTTCTTTCATATATAAGACTTCTAAGTGGCTGTCAAGTCTGTTTTCCCCCTTTTGGGGATCATTTTCTTCATCTCATCCTAAACATTCTGAAGATTTTATTGAAAATTTTAATAACTCAAATATTCCCTTAAGTAATGTAAAGCTCCTTAGCTTAGACGTAGAATCTTTGTTCACTAAAGTTCCAGTAGATTATGTTTTACAGTTCCTTTGCGTTTATATGATTCCCTTTGCCGAGCATTTTCCACTAGGTCTTGAATAACCATGGATTTACTTAAGTTATGCGTCACTAATAATGTATTTTCCTTTAATGGTAGTTTTTACAAGCAATAATTTGGATGTACTATGGGAAGCCCCTTGTCCCCTCTTCTGGCCAACTTGAGACAGAGATTCTAGTCAGCATTAAGCCCAAAGAAATGATATGGTTACGATATGTAGATGATATAATTTCATATTGGGACTCCCATTGGGGAGAATTTGACAAATATTTTAATAAACTTAATGATTTAGCCCCTAGCATCAACTTTAAAACCGAATGGGAAACGGATGGTAAGCTACCATTTTTGGATGTCTTCATTATGAGAGAACCCAACAAATACTCATTTACTGTCTATAGGAAGAAAACTTTCTCTGTCTCTTATATACACTTTCTAAGTTATCATGCTTTGTCTGTAAAAACTGGTGTTGCATGCAATCTTTTCGTACGAGGTCTTAGAGTGTGTTCCACTCATCATTTGTAATACGAATTCAAATTAATCCTCCAGCAATTAGAAAGTCTCATGTATCCCGCGTATGTAATCGAAAAAGCAATTAACAAAGCAAACAAAATATTTTATAATGGGGCGATAGAACAGTCAAAAATAAACTTTACTAATACAATTAAAATACCCTATTTAGAAAATATTAAAATTCTTAGTGATCAATTATGCAGAAGTAATCCTTTCATATTTAATTATCCCAAAACAATTGGTTCTTCACTTATTAACGTGTATCAAAATAAAAAAGCTTTAGAAGTAGGAATTTATAAAATTGATTGCTGTTCCTGCAATAAATCTTACATAGGTCAAACTGGTCGTTCGCTAGGCCAGAGAATTTCTTAGCATAAAAGAGCAGTGTGATATGGTGTTGAAAGTTCTGCTTTATTTGTACATATGCGAGATACTGGTCACCATATTAATTGGAGTGAGTCCTCATTGCTATATAAGGGTAATTGCCAATATAGGAGAAAGATACTTGAAGCAGCCATTATAGAAAAATCAGAAACCTTAAATTTATCAAATAGACAGTGGAGATCTGACGTTGTGGATGAAGCATTATTAAAAGACCTCATTAAGAAGATTATGCCAAATGACCGTCCACCTGACCTGAGGTTTGAAGATAATCCCATCGTGGATCCTCCTTGCAATCGTAGCTAGCATCTCTCCCCACCTTTATCCAGAGCTTTGTAAATATCGATTAATTTGTACCTGAAGAGGACTGGAGTCCAGTCGTAATATATAGTACATCTTCGCTTCTTTTTGTGTTTTATTTATGGGCCTTTTATTGCTTCATATTGTGCTGTGATATAACATTTTATTTTGCATATATAAATATAAATATATATATATATATATATATATATATATATATATATATATATATATATATATATATATATATATATATATATATATATATATATAATAAATTCTGTCCCATTCAAATGACAGAAAATTTTTAACCTAGCCTCTGCAAAAGCAGTGCCAGTCCCAAGCCCGAATAAATGGGGAGGGTTGGTGCCGGGAAATGCACCCTAAAAATGATGTCATTTCTTTCCAAAAATGCATATACATAGATAGAACGATTGATAGACTCAAAGAGATAATATTATTATTAGACACACAGAGAGATTATTATTATTATTATTATTATTATTATTATTATTATTATTATTATTATTATTATTATTATTATTATTATTATTATTATTATTATTATTATTATTATTATTATTATTATTATTATTATTATTATTCCTACAAAAAAGATCTATATACATGTATATTCATATCCATATACATACGCATATATGAAGCCAATTAAAAATACAAACAAAATTTTAAACTTAATGCAATAGACCACATTAGAATATCTTTAAAGGATAGCTTGAGCAATCTAAATTTAATTCGGGGTTCTCCCTTTTAATCAAGAGTAATTCTGCAATTCTAATTTAGGTCTCATCGTTTTTTTGTAAGCTATTTTAAAATCTCTTATTGAGAAACCACACTTACATTTTTTATGGCAGTGTTCCCTTATGCTTGATGCCAGAGGTCTTGTCAGGTGTTTGTTAGTTCTGAAACTCAGCCCCTTATGTTCATGGTATCTTATTGTTAATGACCTCTTAGTCATATTTTGCATTTTTAATTTGATTCTTATATGCGTATGTATATGGTTATGTATATACATGTAATTTTGTTTTTATTAATTGTTGTTATTTGTTCTTTTTACATATATTGAGTTTTGCTGTTTTGTTCTGTTTTTGTAGGTATAGGCATGAATATGAACTCAGTGAAAGTTTGAAACTTTTCAAGATAGTGTAGAAGAAAATTGGAATAAAAATTTGAAAATGTACTGGCTGGTGATCGTTCTACAAGGTCCTTATAAAAATACGTTTTCCAGAAACCAAAACTGTCTCAGATATTATGATAAATAGATACGGCCTGCAAGTGTGGCTAAAAGCTCGACAATGGGAGAAGTGTCTGCAAAAATGGGAGAAGGCAAAACTTGATGTTTTATTTTGAGAAATATGTATGCATTACAGTGTGATTCCAAAATCTGTACGTTTTAAGCTATATAGAAAACAGCTTGAGAGAAAGAAATTTTACTATGAATGGCAACGATATCTTTTGGAGCGTGAACTGAAACAAAAAATGAAAACAAGTTGGTGTTTTATATAATAAATGATTAGCAGCTCACGATAATGTTAAAGACAAACTATCATATCTAGATTTTAATCATGTGTTACATTTTATTAACAAAAGTATCGACCATTACAAAAATCAGATGTCTTTAACTCATGCACACAAATTACATGATTTAGGAGCTTTTTATAAAACTCCATCCCTCGACCCTAATAAGGCTATAATTAATTTGTCTGATAGAATTTTGTACAAAAAGAGAGAAATGTTTTTTGTCTTTCGGTGTTGATCACTATTTTTCACCAAAATTTCCTAAATTTTATTTATATGTATGTATGGAGTCAATAGTGAAAAAAAAAACTAATAGGATCACCCATTCATAGAAACAATAATGAAAATGAAATGTATGCTGATCTCAAGGTTATTGCCAAAAAAAAAAAAACACTATATCCCTACTAAAAAAAAGAGATCCGAAAACAAAGTAAAACAAACGACTTAAAAATACTTAATAATCTTAAAAAGAACAAGGATTTAATTATCTGTAGACCTGATAAAGGACGAGGAATATTTATTATGAATAAGAATGATTATGTATCGAAAATGCTTACTATTCTGAATGATGCTTCAACCTAAACAAGTAGATCATTGTGATCCAATAAAACATAATTTACTGTTAGAAGATGAAGTAAATAGCTTCTTGAAGAAAATGCATGCATCCGGAAACATCACAGAAAGCGAATACAAACAAATGTATGCAACTGAATGAAACCCAGGTATAATGTATTGTCTCCCAAAACTGCACAAGCCAAATGTCCCATTAAGGCCAGTTTTATCCTCCTTCAAAACTCACAACTCACATTTATTCTTCCCCACATCGAAAAATATTCAAGGAATCAATTCAGCCTTGATAATTCTCATGAAATATATTCGGATTTAATGAACATGAATATAACTGAAAATGCACTCCCTAAAAGTTATGACATAATGTGCTTATACACAAATGTTCCAGTATATGAAGTAATTGACATAGACACCTACTTAATACTTAATGATGGAGGCCTTAGAGGTATGTCAAAAAACGAATTTACACAGATGCTTCAATTGGCGGTCGGCCATTCCTTCTTCATGTTCCACGAGACTTTTTACAATCAAGTAGATGGTTTGGCCATGAGTATCAAATTGTCTGCCCCATTGGCAAATATCTTTTTATCTCACCACGAGAAACATTGGTTAAATGAGTGCCCTGTTGTTTTTAAATCAGTGTTTTATAGGAGATATGTTGATGATACTTTTACAATATTTGAAGAGAAGAACAGTTTTTTCTTTTTTTTGGGATGGATAGGATAGGAGGTGAAAAAAGGGGAGGGGATTAAGGATATAAGGGAATTGGAGGGAAAAGCACGAAAATTAAATAAAGTAAGAGACTAGAAAGAGAGGGGCAGACTCTCGTGCTAAGTTTTGATCTGGAATTCAGATTCTGAATAGTCATAGTGAAAGGAAATTCTTGAATTACCTAAATAACAAATATAAATAAAATTAATTTTAGAATGGAAATTGAGAATAATAATCAAATCCCCTTTTTAGAGATATTGCTAAAGAAAAGCAATAATAAATTTGAAATTAGTATTTATCGCAAATCATGTTTGACGGGCATGGGAATTATTTTTTTTAAGTGACTGCTATGAACTATACAAAAAGAACACATTGTGCACACTGTTTACTAGAGCATTTCGCTTACCATCCACCTACATTAAACTTGATGAAGAAGTGTCCTTTCTGAGTAAATTCTTTATACAAAATGGTTTTACTCCTAATATGAAGAACTTCCTTAAACAAGACGTTTTCTCCAAACCCCACAACATATGAACCACAGAAACAAAAATTATTTTTCAAATTCCCATTCATGGATAACATTACGAACTCCTTTCTTAAAAAAGAAATCACAAATTTATTTAATAGATATTATCCTCAGATTACCCCTAATTTAGTATTTTATAATAACTTTAAACTTAAGACATTTTTAAATCATAAAGAACAACTACCTCAACCCTTCCGTTCATTGGTTGTCTATGTTTTTAAGTGTCCAATTTGTCAATTGGCCCATTATTGCTCGACTAAGAAGTCATTAACAATAAGATACCATGAACATAAGGGGCTGAGTTTCAGAACTAACAGACACCTGACAAGACCTCTGACATCAAGCATTAGGGAGCACTGCCATGAAAAATGTATGTGTAATTTCTCAATAAACGATTTTAAAATAGCTTACAAAGGAAAAGATGAGACTGAAATTGGAATTACAGAATCACTTTTAATTAAAAGGGAGAACCCCGAATCAAATTTAGATTGTTCAAGCTATCCTTTGAAAATATTCTAATGTGGTCCATTGCATTAACTTTTATTTATTTTTTATTTTTAATTTGATTCTTATATGCGTATGTATATGAATATACATGTAATTTTGTTTTTATTAATTGTTGTTATTTGTTCTTTGTACATTTATTGAGATTTGCTGTTTTGTTCTGTTTTTGTAGGTGTAGGCATGAATATGAACTCAGTGAACGTTTGAAACGTTGCGAGATAGTGTAGAAGACAATTGGAATAAAAATTTGAAAATGTACTGGCTGGTGTTCGTTCTACATTTCCTTATAAAAAAACGTTTTCCCGAAAACTAAAACTGTCTTAGATATTATAATAAACAGATACGGCCTGCAAGTGTGGCTAAAGGCTCGACAATGGGAGAAGTGTGTTCAGAAGTGGGAGAAGGCAAAACTTGATGTTTTATTTTTAGAAAGATGTGTGCTTTACAGTGTGATACCAAAATCTGTACGTTTTAAGCTATATAGAAAACAGCTTGAGAGAAAGAAATTTTACTATGAATGGCAACGAAATCTTTTGGAGAGTGAACTGAAACAAAAAAAATGAAAACAAGTTGGTTTTTTATATAATAAAGTATTAGCAGCTCACGATAATGTTAAAGACAAAATATCATATCTAGATTTTAATCACGTGTTACATTTTATTTACAAGTGTTGACAATTACAAAAATCAGATGTCTTTAACTCATGCACACAAATTACGTGATTTGGGAGCTCTTTCATAAACCTCCATCCCTCGACCCTAATAAGGCTATAATTAATTTGTCTGATAGAATTTTTACAAGAAGAGAAAAATGGTTTTTGTTTTTCGGTGTAGATCACTGTTTTTCACCAAAATTTCCTAAATTTGATTTATATGTATGTATGGAGTCAATGGTGAACAAACTAACAGGATCACCCATTCATAGCAACAATAATGAAAACGAAATGTATGCTGATCTCAAGGTTATTGCAAATAACACTATATCCCTACTAAATAAGAGATCCCAAAACGCAGTAAACATCTTTACAACAAATGACTTAACAATGTTTAATAATCTAAAAAAGAACAAGGGTTTAATATTCTGTAGACCTGATAAAGGACGAGGAATAGTTATAAGGAATAAGAATGATTATGTATCGAAAATGCTCAACATTCTGAATGATGCTTCAACCTTTAAACAAGTTGATCATTGTGATCCAATAAAATATAATTTATCGTTAGAAGATGAAGTAAATAAGTTCTTGAAGAAAATGCATGCATCTGGAAACATCACAGAAAACGAATACAAACAAATGTATGCAACTGGATGAAACCCAGGTATAATGTATGGTCTCCCAAAAGAACACAAGCCAAATGTCCCATTAAGACCAGTTTTATCCTCCTTCAAAACTCATAACTATAACTTATCCAAATTTATTCTTCCCCACATCGAAAAATATTCAAAGAATCAATTCAGCCTTGATAATTCTCATGAAATATATTCGGAATTAATGAACATGAATATAAATGAAAATGCACTCCTTAGAAGTTATGACGTAATGTTCTTATACATAAATGTTCCAGTAAACGCCTGTTAAAATTACAAATGAACAGAAATTTAATAGCTAAGCAAAAGAAAAGTAAAGAACTTTTGAGAGCGATATTACCATGAAAGCTGAGGAAAATTTAAATTATCCCACCGCTCTGTTAGAGGGAAATTAAAGATTAAAGAACAAAACTTGAAAATAGGGATACTCATGGAAAAATCTGAGAAAAACTGAATAGAGAGGTTCAGTCAGTATATTAAGTTGAAAATACTCCACCGTGTTATACTGCAGTGATAAATGATCACTAGCCAATATTAGAGAACATCGTCTTAGTAAGTACAGATGAATGAAGAGTGTTGGTGATGTTATATGCTCGTAAAGCTATAAAGCCTTGCGATATATACCCCTATATTCTTAATAAATGTGGCAACCATTATCAGTAATTCTATGCAGTATATCAGAGACGACACAAGTATTCTTATATTCCCAGAAGACATTGATACAGTCCCACTCGGAAACCTTATAAAGAACCTACAATTATTAGCAAAAATAGATGGAAATGTCTTGGAGTGGATAAAAACTTATTTAGAGGGAAGGAACAAAAAGTCAATAGTAAGAAATGCAGTATCTGAATGTGGAAAAGTTAGCAGTGGGGCTACACAGGGATCATTTTCGAGGCCGCTTCTCTTTCTCGTATATGTAGATAACCAGCCGGAGTCTGTATGCGCATTTTTAATTATGTTTGCAGATGCTGCAAAGTTTGTGAAGAGAATAAAATGAGAAAATTATGATAAAGGACTTCAGGAAATCCAGGGCAGTCTGCATAAATGGTCAGACAAGTGGCTAATGAGATTCAGTGCTTCAAATTGTAAAGTAATAAGAATTGGTAAGAGCATAAAAATATTCAAGTTTGGGTACTAAATAGCTGGTATGGAACTTCAAGAATAAGAAAACGAAAGAGATAT
>JAXCGZ010021932.1:0-10000 GCA_037179515.1 Halocaridina rubra | reverse complement strand
GTAGCACAGCTGTCTCATTTTTCTTCATTTTTGTTCATTTAGCTTTCTCTTTTATTATTTTTTATTTTGTATATATTGAGTTAAATGTAAAGTCTGATCCTGTTATAACATACGTTGGTTAGCAAGTGAGTTTATCAGTAAAGAAGAATATATAGCAGAAACAGGTTGGTGTCTCCTCAGATACAAATTCGAATTTTCCTTCAAGTGGACTTTTGTTTTTGCATTTTCCCCCTCAAATTACCAGTCAAATTTCGATTCAGGATGGGTGTTACCAGAAAAGAGATAAATTGAGTAACTAATAGTACTTATATGAAGATATATAAATTCTGTGTGAAGCTTAAATAAAAGCTTTTCTCTCTTTTTTCTCTTTCTCTTCTTCTTTCTATATTCTGTGAAAGGGAAAACTTGAAAATGAGGCCATCTCTGTCCAAAACTCCCCCACACATGGGTCGGGAAGGGATGATAGAGGATCTCCATGGGATGTAGCAGGGGGAGGAGGAGTAGCTATTAGGAGATTAAAACTGAAAATCAGGGTTTTAGAAGCAATGGTTATAAGCCTTGATGATAAAATTCGGAGTATGGATAGAGAAATGAATGAGAATGAAACACTTAGAGAGGAAATAAGATATTTGGAGGAAGCAAACAAAGCACAAGGGCAGGAGAGAAAGGAACTAGAAAAACAAATAAAGAAGCTGGAGAGGGAAAAGATTGAACTAGAAACCAGAATTTTTAAACAAGAAGATAACAACAAACAGCTGAATGACAACCTAAGTGAATTAAATATTCGTTCACTGCTCTCTTCTGAGAGAGACGAGATTGCAGCTTGGAATGTTCAGATTAAGGAAAACATCGAACAGTTTAGAAAAGAGTTTCTGGAGCTGAATACAGAACATGATGCCATGAAAACTTCCTTTGCTGATGCACTAAAGGGGAATGTGGCAGTAAAAGATGCTGTGAAGGTGGTGGCACTGGAATACATACAAACAGAGGACTATAAAGAAACAGTGATTGAAAAAATGAAAGACTTTGTGATGGAAAGGGCAAATCCACTGATTAAACATGCACTTGATAAAGAGAAGACAGTGGAAATCTCAGGCATAAGCGAATCCGAGGAGCCAATGTAGCAGGGGAGACTTGAAGAAAATAAAGCTAGGGTTGTAGACCTGATAAGAAAGCTTGGAGTAGTTTGTGGTCCTGAGGATATTGTAAACATTCACCAACTATGTAAATATTCGAGGGAGGGAAAGCAGAGACCAACAAAAGTAACATTTGAAAGAGGGGAAACATGTAGAGAAATATTGATGAGGAAAAAAGTCTAAAAGACTTTCAAGAATTCAAAGAAGTGTTCATTAGATGATACAGAACACAGGAAGAGATGGGAAAGATCAAAAACTTGTTGCAAGAGGCAAGAAGGTTAAATGAGGAAAGAAATGAAGAAGAGAAGAAAAGTGTTCATTTCAGAGTTCTTCCAGACAAAGGGGAGATAAAGAAGATAATGACAGAAGATCATGGGGTGGGGCCTCATTTAAACTGTTATACACAAATGCTGATGGATTAGCTGGTAAGGCTGTAGATTTAAAAGATAGGAATTACAACAGTAAGGCCGATATAGTAGCAGTTACAGAAACTAGGTGAGTGAGGACATAAACAATGTCACAGATTTTCCTGAGGACTTCAGAATATTAAGGGTTGAAAGATCTGAGAGGACTGGTGGAGGGATAGCACTGCTTATAAGTGAAAGGATTCAGGTTGAAGAAATAAACTTGGCTATAGAAAGTGAGTTCAAGGAATTTCTTGTTGCTCGCATAAATACTGGGTCAGAGAGCATTATAATAACTGTTGTATATAACCCACCAAGGAACCAACATAGGCTAGAAGTTTATGAGGAAAGTCATATAGGTACTATTGAAGTCATAAACTCAGTTGTTAACATGGCACGGGAGAGGAAATGTAGGATTCCGATTATGGGAGAATTTAATCTTAAAGAGACAGATTGGATAAATCTTGACCCACACAGTGGTGAAGACTCATTCGGGGCAAGATTCATAGATTGCGTACAAGGGAATTTCCTACACCAAGATATAATGGAACCAAGGAGGGCTAGGGGTGAGGATGAGCCATCACTACTTGATTTAGAATTCACAGATAACATGTTGGATATTGAAAAAATTGAGTATGAACCACCAATTGGAAAGAGTGACCACTGTGTGTTGTTGATGGAGTAAATCATTGAAGATATTTTGCCTGAAAGTAGAGGCACTGAGGACATGAGGAGGAACTATCCGAAAGGAGATTACATCAAAATGAATGAGCTTTTTGCGGTTTTTGACTGGAAGACCTAATTTTACAATAAAACTGTACTAGAAAAGTATGACATCTTTTGTGAGAAATATGGGAAGATAGTAGATTGCTGCATACCTGTCATCAAAGTAGGTGTAATTCATGCCAGAGAGAAATGGTTCTATAATGAGTGTAAAAGAGCTATGGAGTGGAGAGACAAATGCTGGAAAAGGTATAGGAGGAGAAAAAATATAAAAGCCTGGCAAACCTACATAAGAGCAAAAAAAGATTACCTAAGTAAAAGAAGAGAGGCAGATAGAGATTATGAAAGGGACATCACCAGGAAGGCTAAAGAAAATCCCAAGCTTTTCCACAGCTTTATAAGAGGATAACTGAAGGTAAAATAACAGGTTTTAAGGCTTAAGAGAGCGAATGGAAGCATCACTGAGACGGATGAAGAGATCTGCAAAGAATTGAACAAAGAGTTTCAGGCAGTATTTACAGTAGAAAATAGCCCACCCCCTCAGATTGCAGAGATAGAAGCTCATGGGCAGGTATTAGAGAACATCAACCTTACAGTTACAGAGGTATGCAAAGCGCTGATGGAGTTAGATGTCCATAAAGCTACAGGTCCTGATGATATATCCCCTCATGTACTTAAAAGATGCACAAACTCAGTATCAGTGGCACTAAGTATCATATTTAAAAAGTCACTGGAGTCAGGGGAGATTCCAAGATGCTGGAAACATGCAAACGTGATACCTATCTTCAAAAAGGGAAAGAGGGATACGGCTCTAAACTATAGACCAGTTTCCTTGACCAGCATAGTTTGCAAAGTTATGGAGAAACTACTAAGGAAACATATCTCTCTTTACTTGGAATCCTTCAACTTTTTATCTGTGAGACAACATGGCTTCAGAGAAGCTACATCAACAGTAACAAACATATTAGAATTTTATGATGAGGTAAGCCAAATCTTACAGGAAAGAGAGGGCTGGGCAGATTGCATATTCCTAGACTTCCAGAAAGCACTTGACACTGTCCCACACCGGATACTTATTAGGAAGCTGCAAGTAATGGCTAGAATAGGTGGAAATGTCTTGGAATGGATAAAAACTTACTTAGAAGGAAGGGAACAGAGGGTTAGAGTAAGACACTCAGTGTCTGAATGGAGAAGAGTTAGTAGTGGAGTTCCACAGGGTTCAGTTTTAGGGCCAATTTTGTTCCTTGTATATGTACATGACCTACCAGAGTCTGTAAATTCATTCATGAATATGTTTGCAGATGATGCAATGAATGTGAAAAAAGTAAGAAACGAGAACAACGGTAGAGAACTTCAGGACAAACAAAAACAAGCAAACAAACTTTATTTCCATTTCAATACAATGGGTATTCGTCAGCCAGGGCAAGCCCCAACCCCCCACTGTGGTGACCAACCACAGCAGTTCCTGCTAATAAACAGCTTAAACTCTCGGTCTTGGACAGGAACCGATCATTCGACCTAGTGAATGCGAAGCCTGCGCGTTACCACTCCACTAGGAAGCAGGCAGATCTAAATAGTCTACATGAGTGGTCAGAAAAGTGGATAATGAAATTCAATACTTCAAAATGTAAGGTAATGAGAATGGGTACAAGTGCAAGAAGGCCCAAGCTTGACTACTCGGTGGTAGGAGTACAACTTCAAGAGATAGGGAATGAGAGAGATCTAGGAGTAAACATACTGGCAGATTTGTCTCCAGAAATGCATATAAATGGAATAGTAAGGGCAGCATATGCTTTCTTATCAAATGTAAGGGTAGCTTTCAGGCACATGAACAAGGAAATGTTCAGAAATATTTATGTAACCAATGTTATTCCAAGACTTGAATATGCAGCCCCTCCGCACTTGAAAAAGCACATAGCTAAGCTTGAAAAAGCTCAAAGACATGCCACGAACCTGGTGGCAGAAATACGTAATCTCAGTTATGATGAGAGGCTGAGGGAATTAGAATTACCATCACTCGAAGTTAGAAGATTGAGGGGGGATATGGTGACAGTCTTTAAATTCCTTCATGGTTATGATAAGGTGGATAAAGATCGATATTTTCATATGGCAGGCTCTAGAACTAAAGGTCATAGTTTGAAGCTTTGTAAGAAAACTTCTTTGAAGGATGTAAGGAAGTACTTTTTCAGTGTAAGAGTAGTTGATAATTGGAATTCGCTAAGCCAAGAGGTAGTTAATGCTATCTCAATCCATAGTTTTAAGGACAGAAAGATACGAGCTTCGGGCTCTTTCCTGCAAGAGCAATTAGGTAATCACAATTAGTTAATCAAACACACTACAACCACACACACACACACACACACACACACATATAAATATATATATATATATATATATATATATATATATATATATATATATATATATATATATATATATATATATATATATATATATATATATATATATATATATATATATATATATATATATATATACATATATATATATATATATATATATATATATATATATATATATATATATATATATATATATATATATATATATATATATATATATATATATATATATATATATATATATATATATATATATATATATATATATATATATATATATATATATATATATATATATATATATATATATATATATATATATATATATATATATATATATATATATATATATATATATATATATATATATATATATATATATATATATATATATATATATATATATATATATATATATATATATATATATATATATATATATATATATATATATATATATATATATATATATATATATATATATATATATATATATATATATATATATATATATATATATATATATATATATATATATATATATATATATATATATATATATATATATATATATATATATATATATATATATATATATATATATATATATATATATATATATATATATATATATATATATATATATATATATATATATATATATATATATATATATATATATATATATATATATATATATATATATATATATATATATATATATATATATATATATATATATATATATATATATATATATATATATATATATATATATATATATATATATATATATATATATATATATATATATATATATATATATATATATATATATATATATATATATATATATATATATATATATATATATATATATATATATATATATATATATATATATATATATATATATATATATATATATATATATATATATATATATATATATATATATATATATATATATATATATATATATATATATATATATATATATATATATATATATATATATATATATATATATATATATATATATATATATATATATATATATATATATATATATATATATATATATATATATATATATATATATATATATATATATATATATATATATATATATATATATATATATATATATATATATATATATATATATATATATATATATATATATATATATATATATATATATATATATATATATATATATATATATATATATATATATATATATATATATATATATATATATATATATATATATATATATATATATATATATATATATATATATATATATATATATATATATATATATATATATATATATATATATATATATATATATATATATATATATATATATATATATATATATATATATATATATATATATATATATATATATATATATATATATATATATATATATATATATATATATATATATATATATATATATATATATATATATATATATATATATATATATATATATATATATATATATATATATATATATATATATATATATATATATATATATATATATATATATATATATATATATATATATATATATATATATATATATATATATATATATATATATATATATATATATATATATATATATATATATATATATATATATATATATATATATATATATATATATATATATATATATATATATATATATATATATATATATATATATATATATATATATATATATATATATATATATATATATATATATATATATATATATATATATATATATATATATATATATATATATATATATATATATATATATATAACCAATAAGCACATTATATATGTGAAAACATGAATCATTTTTTTTACCCCGACCGGGACTCGAACCTAGGACTTATGATTACTAAGTCAAGGCGCTACCACTACACCACAGAAGGTTAAAAAGAACCCAACCTTATAGCTTATATCTGCTATACTAAGGAATGAACGCATTCTAACTGAATGCCACATGTTCATATTACAGATTCCCCAACCTCACTCGTGGCTTCATTTTAGCATTTAATTCAATTCCCAATCTCATTCGGGCCATGAAATAACCAATAAGCGCATTATATATGTGAAAACATGAATCATTTTTTTACCCCGACCGGGACTCGAACCTAGGACTTATGATTACTAAGTCAAGGCGCTACCACTACACCACAGAAGGTTAAAAAGAACCCAACCTTATAGCTTATATCTGCTATACTAAGGAATGAACGCATTCTAACTGAATGCCACATGTTCATATTACAGATTCCCCAACCTCACTCGTGGCTTCATTTTAGCATTTAATTCAATTCCCAATCTCATTCGGGCCATGAAATAACCAATAAGCGCATTATATATGTGAAAACATGAATCATTTTTTTACCCCGACCGGGACTCGAACCTAGGACTTATGATTACTAAGTCAAGGCGCTACCACTACACCACAGAAGGTTAAAAGGAACCCAACCTTATAGCTTATATCTGCTATACTAAGGAATGAACGCATTCTAACTGAATGCCACATGTTCATATTACAGATTCCACAACCTCACTCGTGGCTTCATTTTAGCATTTAATTCAATTCCCAATCTCAATCGGGCCATGAAATAACCAATAAGCACATTATATATATATATATATATATATATATATATATATATATATATATATATATATATATATATATATATATATATATATATATATATATATATATATATATATATATATTTATATATATATATATATATATATATATATATATATATATATATATATATATATATATATATATATATATATATATATATATATATATATATATATATATATATATATATATATATATATATATATATATATATATATATATATATATATATATATATATATATATATATATATATATATATATATATATATATATATATATATATATATATATATATATATATATATATATATATATATATATATATATATATATATATATATATATATATATATATATATATATATATATATATATATATATATATATATATATATATATATATATATATATATATATATATATATATATATATATATATATATATATATATATATATATATATATATATATATATATATATATATATATATATATATATATATATATATATATATATATATATATATATATATATATATATATATATATATATATATATATATATATATATATATATATATATATATATATATATATATATATATATATATATATATATATATATATATATATATATATATATATATATATATATATATATATATATATATATATATATATATATATATATATATATATATATATATATATATATATATATATATATATATATATATATATATATATATATATATATATATATATATATATATATATATATATATATATATATATATATATATATATATATATATATATATATATATATATATATATATATATATATATATATATATATATATATATATATATATATATATATATATATATATATATATATATATATATATATATATATATATATATATATATATATATATATATATATATATATATATATATATATATATATATATATATATATATATATATATATATATATATATATATATATATATATATATATATATATATATATATATATATATATATATATATATATATATATATATATATATATATATATATATATATATATATATATATATATATATATATATATATATATATATATATATATATATATATATATATATATATATATATATATATATATATATATATATATATATATATATATATATATATATATATATATATATATATATATATATATATATATATATATATATATATATATATATATATATATATATATATATATATATATATATATATATATATATATATATATATATATATATATATATATATATATATATATATATATATATATATATATATATATATATATATATATATATATATATATATATATATATATATATATATATATATATATATATATATATATATATATATATATATATATATATATATATATATATATATATATATATATATATATATATATATATATATATATATATATATATATATATATATATATATATATATATATATATATATATATATATATATATATATATATATATATATATATATATATATATATATATATATATATATATATATATATATATATATATATATATATATATATATATATATATATATATATATATATATATATATATATATATATATATATATATATATATATATATATATATATATATATATATATATATATATATATATATATATATATATATATATATATATATATATATATATATATATATATATATATATATATATATATATATATATATATATATATATATATATATATATATATATATATATATATATATATATATATATATATATATATATATATATATATATATATATATATATATATATATATATATATATATATATATATATATATATATATATATATATATATATATATATATATATATATATATATATATATATATATATATATATATATATATATATATATATATATATATATATATATATATATATATATATATATATATATATATATATATATATATATATATATATATGTATATATATATATATATATATATATATATATATATATATATATATATATATATATATATATATATATATATATATATATATATATATATATATATATATATATATATATATATATATATATATATATTTATATATACATATATATATATATATATATATATATATATATATATATATATATATATATGCATATATATATATATATATATATATATATGCATATATATATATATATATATATATATATATATATATATATATATATATATATATATATATATATATATATATATATATATATATATATATATATATATATATATATATATATATATATATATATATATATATATATATATATATATATATATATATATATATATATATATATATATATATATATATATATATATATATATATATATATTTAGATATATATATACATATATATATATATATATATATATATATATATATATATATATATATATATATATATATATATATATATATATATATATATATATATATATATATATATATATATATATATATATATATATATATATATATATATATATATATATA
>JAXCGZ010021931.1:0-24686 GCA_037179515.1 Halocaridina rubra | reverse complement strand
TTATTAATTTCGTGACCTAAACTGGTCACCTTCTCAACTTTGAGAAGGTGACCAGCTTAGGTCGCAAAATTAATAAGTACTTTATATATATATATTTATATATATATATATATATATATATATATATATATATATATATATATATATATATATATATATATATATATATATATATCTATCTATCTATCTATATATATATATATATATATATATATATATATATATATATATATATATATATATATATATATATATATATATATATATATATATATATATATATATATATATATATATATATATATATATATATTCGTTGTTTTATTTAATGGGCTTTTCCTACCATCTTAGACTGTATGTTAACAGTTCAGTGTTATTATTATTATTATTATTATTATTATTATTATTATTATTATATATATATATATATATATATATATATATATATATATATATATATATATATATATATATATATATATATATATATATATATATATATATATATATATATATATATATATATATATATATATATATATATATATATATATATATATATATATATATATATATATATATATATATATATATATATATATATATATATATATATATATATATATATATATATATATATATATATATATATATATATATATATATATATATACAATGTATATATATATATATATATATATATATATATATATATATATATATATATATATATATATATATATATATATATATATATATATATATATATATATATATATATATATATATATATATATATATATATATATATATATATATATATATAAGATGTGAATAAGATGTATATAATTGGATGTGAATAGATGATCCAAGTTTATACAAAAAGAAGAAGAAGAAGAAGGTCATTTTCTGTCAACTTCAAAAATGGAGGAGACGGAGGAAGAGTATTTTGGTCCCGCCCGTAATATCGGTGAATTAAGCCTCGCATGTATAGAACTGGCTTCTCAAGTGGAGGCCATAGACGCAGAAGAAGAGAAAGTGGCACTCTTGAAGGAGCATATTATAACTTACACTCAAAACGAGATTCCTATGGTGGATTTTGAAGCAGGTGAGGCTGGCTCTAGAGCAGAGTGACGAGGGTAAGAACATATAGGATGAACTTTCAGCTTATCTCGAGCAGCAAAAGTCCAAAGTTATTCTCAGATTAACGTAACATAATATCCAAAACCGACTTCAGTTTGTCAACCAAATGAATGAGTATTTGGTACATTTTCATGATTCCACTCTTCGCCCTATGGAGGTGAACATTATTTCTTTTGCATTTGATAACGATTTTGACCTTGGAAAATCGTCGGAAATTGTTGCTAACGTAACCTAACCCTAGAGTAAAAGAAATTTAGGACGCCTTTGAGTGCCAGAATCGTTTAAAGCATCATAAAACATTGGTAAAACATAATTTTCGCCTTTATATAAAAAACGGCTACGAAGGTAAATAATTTTACCTAATTTGCAATGGGGATAGGTAATTTCTGTTGGTAAAACAGCGGGAGAACTGTGAAAGTCATCAGCTTTTTTTTCGTTATTTTCAGAGAGTACATTGATAATAATGAAAAGATGTTACACATAATGCCATTCTGGGAATGAAGTACTGTAATCCAATCTGAGCTGAATGAATATCAGAGTTGGCACATGCTCATTATCCCTGTTGACCCAATGTGCATGAATTATAATGATTAACCATTATACATGTGCTTTAGTACATATAAGCACTGATGACCTGTAGATATTTGGCCAAAGACAGTGATATAATGCTGTCATTGACCAGTTATCTACAGGATATCAGTACTCATGCATACCAACACACATATATAATGGTAGCCAGCAGCAGGAAGAACTTCCCAGATTATTAAACAAAATACAAGAAAGAGTATCATCTAAAGTACTAATTAATGACAATTTGGAAGTGCGCAAAAATATCTAATATAATCTTGACCTTCTTGACAGTCGGGACTGAGACAGGTAAAACTGTAAAATGATATCAAGTATATTAACAGACCAGATGCTTTGTGGTGTTTTGGTTTCATAAGTACATATGGGTGGTTGCGCAGAGGTGAATACGAGCAGGCTGGACTTCATTGTAGAAAAGGATCTTATAACACTGATTACAGTACATAGTAAATATTTCACTAATATGCTTTTTTCGAATTTGAGGTAACATTGTTATTTTACCTACAGTCTTCCTCAAAGTTTAATTATATAAGAAAATAAATGTAATTCACATGGCTTACAGATAAATATTTTTATTTTCAAGATAAAAATTTTAAATTTTTGATACTTTTGAGTCCAATTTCTATAGCATATACTCTTGAAACATTGTTTCAAAGTCACATGGAATATTAAGTAATTAACATTTAGTTTCTCTGCTGGTGCATACTAGTTAAGGTTATCGTTAGGTGAAATTACTAAATTAGCCCCGCTCAAGTACCCATACTCAGAGCATTTTCAAATTCCTTACTTTCCTGGTCTACCCTGATCAGTAAGTGGAGACTATGTAAAGCACTTAATGTACTTGAAAGTGTACTCAGACACCAAACTAGAACACTTTGTGTTAGTTTATGATAAAACCCTTTCCCTACGAGCTGTCAACAAAATTAATTAATTAAGTCAGGGCAGGAGGAGTTTGCCTCACCTCAGTTCAAAAATATCATACTGTCCTCCTTGAAAAAAGCCTCACATCTGATTGGTTTCACCAATGCTTTTTCCCTCAGGCCAAAATTTATCTTGTTGAAGAAGCCCTTGAATTTAAAGTCCTTCTTTTGATGGATAATGCTGGTGGCCACGCAACTAATCTCGAATATGACGGTGTTCAAGTAGAGTTCCTGCCACCGAATACAACGTCACTGATTCAGCCTATGGATCAAGACGTTATTCGTGCGTTCAAGGCCCTCTTCACACGAAATGCCCTGCGAACCTGGTTGAATCCATGGATTCATATATATATATATATATATATATATATATATATATATATATATATATATATATATATATATATATATATATATATATATATATATATATATATATATACCTAACCCAATGTCGTTAATTTGTTCCAGGAGAGACGACTTAAGTCGAAAAACGACTTAAATCGAATTAGCTTGTCTCTAGGCTAGCCTAGATATACAGATTTACTGTAGTAGTAGTATAGTTGGGTGAGATATGCCTTTTGCAATGGCTCCCAAGTCTTGGTTTTGCTTTGCTAAATTGTTTGTGCGGTTTTTATTATTTGATTTCTTTTTCTACAAATTCTTTTTATAAACTTTTTTCTTTCTTTGACGTCATTTTCACTACAATATCTAAATAAAAATATATTAGCAATTATTTCAATTTTCTTTTCTATATATGGTTGTGCTAAAAAACTATATTCTGTTCTTATTTATGCTTATGCCTCATAAAATAGTAGAAAATGTTCTAGGCTCTCTTCACATTGTTCACACGTTGGGCAGGTAGTATCGTTATTTTTAAATTTATGTACAGTAAACAAAGTAATGAACTCTATTATGCCGTTGGCAAGAGGCTTAGCATGGTGGCCAGTGTTGCCAGATAGAGCGGATGTTTTTATTTTCAAGTGTATGGTACATTTTAAGATATATATTAATTACAAGATGGTAGTACTGTAATTTAAATAAAAATGTACTTCATCTTTAAGATACTTGAAATAACTTACCAGCTTTCATGTATGTTTTTTATATTTATCATTTCTCTCATTTATGTATTCTGGCAACACTGATGGTGACAGTGAGGACGAGGATGCATACGTTTTGTCACACTTCCGTATCAGCTGATGCGCCCGCACACGCTATTTCCCTGACAATATTATATTAAAAATATGTTTGTTGATTGTTCTTAATGCTTTTTTTCAATTTTTTTCATAATATCCGATCGCATTAAGCTGTAGAAGAGGAGTAGGATGCGGGAGAACGAACCTCTATCGGCAGCGTTTTGCTACTTCCGTATCAGCTGATGCGCCCTCACACGCTATTTCCCTGACCTGACGATATTATATTAAAAATATGTTTGCTGTTTGCTCATAATGCTTTTATTCAATTTTCTTCATAATATCCGATTGCATTAAGCGGTAGAAGTAGGAGTAGGATGCGGGAGAACGAACCTCTATCAGCAAACGTTTTGCTACTTCCGTATCAGCTGATGCACCCCCACACGCTATTTCCCTGACAATATTATATTAAAAATAACTTTGCTGTTTGTTCTTAATGCTTTTCTTCAATTTTCTTCATGATATCCGATTGCATTAAGTGGTAGAAGAGGGGTAGGATGCGTGAGAATGAACCAGTGCTGCTAGGTCAAGTTGTCAAAAATTCCCTAGATTTGCTTACTAAATTACCCTATTTGGCTCAAAATATCCCCGTTATAGATACATATACAAGGTTATATACATTTCAGTTTCTTCATCTCATTTACCACACAGAGTAAAAATATAAAGAATTAGAATAATAATAGCTAGTTCTCCAGAATTTCCCTAGAATTTCCCTCTTTCTTTTTTGGATTTTCCCTAGATTTTAGTGAATTTTCAAGTTTCTTAACTGTTTCCCTGTACCCACCTGAATTTCCCTAAAACGAGGAAATTTCCTTGTACCTGGCAGCCTATGAATGAACCTCTATCGGCAAACGTTTTGCTACTTCCGTATCAACTGATGCACCCTCACACGCTACTTCCCTGACAATATTATATTAAAAATAACTTTGCTGTTTGTTCTTAATGCATTTTTTCAATTTTCTTTATAATATCCGATCATAGCCAGTTTATCGTCCAGCTTTATAGCTTGACTCTTAGCACTTGCACTAGGAATTTTCTTAGGTGCCATGGGGGCAAAATATAAGGTCACAAATGAATGAGAATGAGAGTAGCCGATAAACAGATGTATACCGTTCATAAACTAATCAATTCAAAAAAATAGCGGTTTCGCGGAATGACTAGTGACGACGCCTAACGGTAGATATTGGACCTACTGTATGTATTTTGTAAAGATTTTATATGCTTTTATTCTTATTTTTTGTACAATAACATGATTTTATGTTCTTTTGTTTTTATTTATTGTACAGTAACATGATTTCATGTGCTTTTAATGGTTTTCTAGTGATATTATGATTTCAATATTTGTAGCGGACAGATGTAAAGTTGATTATAATGACGTAAACTTTATTTATATATTTTTTTTATTTTTCCATATATTTTTTTGAAAACCGACATATAATCGAGAACGACTTAACTCGAAACGACTTAAGCCGAGGTATACCTGTGTGTCTATATATATATATATATATATATATATATATATATATATATATATATATATATATATATATATATATATATATATATATATATATATATATATATATATATATATATATATCTATATATATATCTATATATCTATATATATATCTATATATCTATCTATATATATATATATCTATCTATATATATATATATCTATCTATATATATATATCTATCTATATATATATATCTATCTATATATATATATCTATATATATATATATATCTATCTATATATATATATATATATATATATATATATATATATATATATATATATATATATATATATATATATATATATATATATATATATATATATATATATATATATATATATATATATATATATATATATATATATATATATATATATATATATATATATATATATATATATATATATATATATATATATATATATATATATATATATATATATATATATATATATATATATATATATATATATATATATATATATATATATATATATATATATATATATATATATATATATATATATATATATATATATATATATATATATATATATATATATATATATATATATATATATATATATATATATATATATATATATATATATATATATATATATATATATATATATATATATATATATATATATATATATATATATATATATATATATATATATATATATATATATATATATATATATATATATATATATATATATATATATATATATATATATATATATATATATATATATATATATATATATATATATATATATATATATATATATATATATATATATATATATATATATAGGATGAGATAGGGAGTATGTTAGTGAAGAGAAAGATGGATGTGCTTCGACTGAGCAAAACTAAGATGAAAGGGAATGGGAAGGTGAAATGTGGGAGTGTGTTAGGTAGGGTGTCAGGAGCTTAGGGAGGGTGGGGAAGAGAGGGAGTGACTCTGTTGGTAAGTGAAGAGATAAGCGTGAGTTGGAATGGAAGGAAGTATCATCTTGAATAACAGTGGCTAAAATGAGAGTGTAATGCGAGGTTTGGGCATTTGTGAGTATCTATGGCCCTGGCAGTGAAAGAATTGAGGAATGAAGAGAAGAGTTTTGGAATAATTTGAACAAGTGTTTGGAGGACTTATGCATGAATGTGAATATGGTGTTGATGGGAGATTTGAATGCTAGAGTATTGAATGAGCCAGTGAATGGTGTGTTTGGGAAGTATGGAGTACCTGGTAGGAATGGTAGAATATGACAGAAAAGTGCATTGAGAGAAAGAGATGTTGATTGACAAAACTGAATTTAATGGAAGGATATACAAGTATTCATGGGTCAGAGTAGGTATTCCTCATAGTATATATCAGGAAATGCCAATAACCCATTGTTTTGGAGCTCCATATACTTCAAAATTGTTTTTTGTTATACAGTAATCCCTCACCATATTGAGATTCACTTACCGCAGTTCAGTGCATCGCGGATTTTTTTGGCGAGCATATGTATTTATACTGCAGATTTTCAGGGTATATGCTATTTTGGAGCACGAGGTTGCAAACACTTAGCCGCTTCTGTATCAGTTGATGCACTCTCGCACGCTATTTCCTTGACGATGTTATATTGAAAGTTTGTTTGCTGTTTCTTGTTAATGCATTTTTTCAATTTTCTTCATAACATTCGAACACATTAAGCGGTAGAAGAGGAGGAGGATGCGGGAAAACGAACCTCCAACCAAAATGTTGTGCCACTTTCATATCAGCTGATGCTTATCATTATTCAGGCACAATATTACTCATAAAATTTTTATTTACTCACCCTGTTTTGGGTTTATCTAATTTTCAAGACTATAGTATTATTAATATTCCTTGGTTCTAAACATTATTTTATCTTCTTTACATATCGACCGTGCTGCACAAAATCTAAACGTAAACAAAGTCAGCTGAGAGAAAAAGAACACTATACAATTCGTTACAAAGAAAACGTATATTGGGGAAACTTAAATGAAATATATATATTCTCTACATCCTATTTCCCTGACGATATTATATCGAAAGTTTGTTTGCTGTTTGTTCTTAATGCTTTTTTTCATTTCTCTTCATAATATTCGATCCCATTAAGAAGTAGAAGAGGAGGAGGATGTGGGGGATCAAACCTGTATCTGCAAACGTTTTGGCGCTTCCGTATCAGCTGATACACCCTCGCACGTTATTTCCTTGACGATATTATATTGAAAGTTTGTTTGCTGTTTGTTCTTAATGTATGTTTTAATTATCTTCATAATATTCGATCGCATTAATCGGTAGAAGAGGAGGAGGATCCGGAAAAACGAAACTCTCTCTGCAAGTGTTTTGGCGCTTCTGTTCAGCTGATACACCCTCGCACGCTATTTCCCTGACAATATTATATCGCAAGTTTGTTTTCTGTTTGTTCTTAATGCTTTGTTTCAATTCTCTTCATAATATTCGATGCATTAAGAGGTAGAAGAGGAGGAGGATGCAAGAGAACGAACCTCTATCTGCAAACGTTTTGGCACTTCTGTATAAGCTGATGCACCCTCACACGCTATTTCCCTGACGATATTATATCGAAAGTTTGTTTGCTGTTTGTTCTTGATGCTTGTTTTCCATTATTTTCATAATATTTGATCGCATTAAGCGGTAAAAGAGGAGGAGGAGGATGCGGGAAAAAGAACCTCTATCTGCAAGCATTTTGGCACTTCCGTATCAGCTGATACAGCCTCGCACGCTATTTCCCTGATGATATTATATCGCAAGTTTGTTTGCCCTTTGTTCATAATGATTTTTTTCAATTCTCTTCATAATATTTGATTGCAGTAAGCGGTAGAAGAGGAGGATGATGTGGGAGAACGAACCTCTAACCAAAACGTTTTGCCACTTCCGTATCAACTGATGCATATTCAGGCATAATATCTTACTCATAAAGTATTTATTTACTCACCCTATTTGGGGTTTATCTAATTTTCAAGATTATAGTATTATTAATATTCCTTGTTCTAAACATTATTCTATCTATTGACCATGCTGCACGAAATCTTAAGGTAAACAAAGTCTGCTGAGAGAAAAAGAAAATGTTAACAATTCGTTCCAAAGAAAACTTATATCGTACTGTACATGGGAAACTTGAATGAAATATATATATTCTCTACATGCTATTTCCCTGACGATATTATAGCTAAAGTTTGTTTGCTGTTTGTTCTTAATGCTTTTTTCAATCTTCATAATATATGTTCATATAAATTTACGCTTGCGCACTGATATTAATAAAGTCAAGGGTCGCTTGTTAACAGTGCAGGGAGGGTTTATACAGTAAAAGTAAAAATAAATTAAAATACCTATAATAAATATTGTGCTCCTACTCTGCGATTTTTCACCTATTGCGGAGGGTCCTGGAACCGAACCCCGCGATAAATGAGGGAGCACTGTATTTATTTTATATACCTCAATAGAATTTTTTCACTTAAGATGTGAGATAATTAAAACATGTAAATTTTTATACTTTTAAAATATATACATTTTCATTATATATTTTCTTATACTGCTCTGCTTTGTGTGAAAAGTTTTGTAGTATGTATCATTCAGTTATGAATATACTACAGTTTATTTTCAGTACAGTATTACAGATTTGCAATAAATAGAGGATATGAACTATGGCAGTTCTATTCTATAGACTTTTGTATGCAATATATGCTTAAAAACAAATTTAAATGCCTTGAGGACAGTTTTTGGTTATATCTTATCTTTTTCTCCTCCTGATAACTCTGTTGTCTATGATCACAAAAAACTTTATCCTCTTAATTTTATAAACATATAGACTTAACAATGACGAATGGTCATTTATCTGAAAGTTGTTAGATTTTGAATTAGTTTAGAAAGTGTTTTGGGATTATTGTTTTAAAGCTATGAAAATATTTTACTCTCCCACGAGATTCTAGGCAAGCTTATTAGGGTTATAAAGTGTTTCATACTTCATGTTCAGCACAGAAGAGAATAGGAGACATTATTTTTCTTTCCCAAGTAGTTTTGTAAAAGTTTCTATTAGTGTGTTATGACTTTGTCATAAGTGAGTTGTTTGAAGACTGAAACCATAAAAGGCATTCAGGCATACTTGAGCTTTTTACTAGTCAAGTGAAATATTTTAACACTAAATTATATGAGAGTAAGCAACCATAATAATGTGGCCTACAAATGAAGATTGTTCAATAAAACCCCAGAAAGGTATAAGTATGTGCAATATGTATTTAGGGTACTGTAACTTGGTCTCTAGACTTCTGCGGACTACTGCCTCCATCAGTAAGGGTGGGTAACCTCCCCTGTAGATGGAGGCAGTAGTCTCCGAAAGTCTAGGGGCCAGTTAATGTAACTTAAATACTAATTGTATATACAGTGTTACCCCGGTTATTCGCGTTTCTTGGTTCGCGTTCTCACTCTATTGCGGTTTTTTTTTGGATAAATTATTATTTTATTTTATGGGTATACGCAAAAATATTAAAATATTGAAAATTTTTTTTTTTCAGTATTTTAATTTTTTTATTGGAAATGTAAATTTACGTTGCTTGCTGTTATTTATAATGTAAAGGGTGTTTTTTTAACAGTGCAGGGAGGGTTTATACAGTTTGTAAACGAAAAAATAATTGTAAATGAGTATGTGTGTCACGTCATCATCACCTCATTCATCGTAATTTTATCTATCACTTTCATAAAAATTTACGTTGCGTGCTGTTATTTATAATGTAAAGGGTGTTTTTTTAACAGTGCAGGGAGGGTTTATACAGTTCGTAAACGAAAAAATAATTGTAAATGAGTATGTGTGTCACGTCATCATCACTTCATTCACCGTAATTTTATCCATCACTTTCATAAAAATTTACGTTGCTTGCTGTTATTTATAATGTAAAGGGTGTTTTTTTAACAGTGCAGGGAGGGTTTATACAGTACGTAACCGAAAAAATAATTGTAAATGAGTATGCATGTCACGTCATCATCACCTCATTCACCGTAATTTTATCTATCACTTTCATAAAAATTTACGTTGCTTGCTGTTATTTATAATGTAAAGGGTGTTTTTTTAACAGTTCAGGGAGGGTTTATACAGTACATAAACGAAAAAATAATTGTAAATGAGTATGTATGTTACGTCATCATCACCTCATTCACCGTAATTTTATCTATCACTTTCATAAAAATTTACGTTGCTTGCTGTTATTTATAATGTAAAAGGTGTTTTTTTAACAGTGCAGGGAGGGTTTATACAGTACGTAAACGAAAAAATAATTGTAAATGAGTATGTATGTCACGTCATCATCATCACATTCACGGTAAATTTTCCTATCACTTTCATTAAAATTTACGTTGCTTTCTGTTATTTATAATGTAAATGGTGTTTTTTTTAACAGTGCAGGGAGGGTTTATACAGTACGTAAATGAAAAAATAATTGTAAATGAGTATGTATGTCACGTCATCATCACCTCATTCACCGTAATTTTATCTATCATTTTCATAAAAATTTACGTTGCTTGCTGTTATTTATAATGTAAAGGGTGTTTTTTCTAACAGTGCAGGGAGGGTTTATACAGTACGTAAACGAAAAAATAATTGTAAATGAGTATGTATGTCTCGTCATCATCACATTCACGGTAAGTTTTCCTATCACTTTCATAAAAATTTACGATGCTTGCTGTTATCTATAATGTTAAGGGTGTTTTTTTTAACAGTGCAGGGAGGGTTTATACAGTACGTAAACGAAAAAATAATTGTAAATGAGTATGTATGTCACGTCATCATCACATTCTCGGTAAGATTTCCTATCACTTTCATATAAATTTACGCTTGCATGCTGTTATCTATGAGGTAAAGGGTGGTATGTTAACAGTACAGGGACAGTTTATACAGTGTAAATGTAAAAATATATTAAAATAAATATGTACATATAGGCTGATCCTACTTCACGGATTTCCTGGTTCGCGCCGTGTCCCGGAACCGAACTACCGCGATAAGTGAGGCAACACTGTACTTATTATACCTTTTGGAGTTTTATTGGACAAACTAAATTTTATGTCAGTAACTTTCTTGTGTTAGTTGGTGATAGTAAATCCTTCCCCACTGTCTAAAGGTGTGGTTTCTAGCATAAAAAGTGGAAAGAGCTTTAGTTTGAGGTAAACTATGCAGAGTGGTCATTTATATGAATATTATGAGATTTTGAAAGAGTTTTGCAAAAATTTAACATTGTTCCATGACAAAGTATGTATGTTATTAATTTTCTTGTTTTGTTGAGTGCTGAACCTGAGTTATTTTATTTGTTTTTGCAATTGCAGGGCTTGAATGGTTCAACGTATCCCGTGCACTTACCCTGGTGGGCGATCTCAAGGGCCGAATATCAGTTTTAGATTTTTTCACATATTGCTGCATAAATTGCATGCACATCCTTCCAGACTTAGAGTGTCTAGAAGATAAACACCCGCCTGAAAATGGGGAAGTTCTTGTTGTAAGTTTCCTATTAATTTTGGTGTTTTTATTGAAATGTTACAAATATACAGCCGTCTTGTTTTAATAACTTTCCTAATCTTGATTCTCTTTCTCTTGGCTGTAAGTTCTCAACCCTTTGTCTTTTCTGTCGCTACTTCCTCCATCGCCACTCTGATGAGTTGGCGAGTTGCATCCCTCCCTCACTGCCAATGTCGCGTAACACTCCAAGCGGCCTCATCTCACAGGTACTCTGTGAAGATTTGTAGCTTGCGGATTGGTCGGTGCAGCGACTGCTTCTTCCCTTCCACCTCCAGACTCTGAAACTCGGTCCTCTGTACTTCGACTATTCTTCCAGCCTATCCTTTTCCTACTGTGTATCATTACCTCATCTCTGCCTTGTCCTTAACATTTTAATTTTCCATTATCTTTATGTTTTCTTCGTTCCCAGGGTTTTTTTGATGAAGGCAATTTTTTTGCCTATCGCAATGTCACACTCTTAAAAAAAGCTAATTATATGATTATGCTGTATAAAACTTTGATAGTCTTTTAGATGATTTACACCTCTGTGTTAGGATAAGTTTCCTTTCACATTTTTAATTAAATTTACACTTTATTTTTGTAGGTTGGTGTACATTCGGCTAAATTTGAAAATGAAAGAGTTTCGGCTAATATTGAGGCAGCCATTCAGAAGTATGACATACATCATCCTGTGGTAAATGATTCTCAGGCAAAATTGTGGAAACATCTTGGTATTTCTTGTTGGCCCACCCTACTTATTTTAGGTAATTCATTTATCTTGGTGTTGATGCAAATGCCACACTCACCATTATACAAGTGGTGGTTGAGTCAAAGAACACACCCCTTCTCCAAGGCTTTTCCATTTCAAAGTTTGTTTCATTGATTGATAACACATCCATTTTTCTTGTCACATATATATCACTCATCATTTTTACTTTCACTCATTCTACAATGTGGCACGTTCAGGTTAAAGTATTTATTCCAGAATATCCTCCTGTGCCTTAACTTTTTGTGATAGAAAGATAGGAAGGGTGAAATCCCAGTACAGTCTCTCTGCCCCATTCAGTCATCTATGAAAATATGCAAAAAACGTGAATGGGCATACTTGTCCCCCACTCAAGGAAAAAATATGCGGTGTTACTTAAGATGCAGTCTACCAGGCCATTTGCAGATTAGCGTGCAGTCTACCTGCGCTTTTACACTTCAGCATGTGGTCTACCTGCACTTTTACACTTCAGCATGTGGTCTTACCTGCACCTTAACACTTCAGCATGTGGTCTACCTCCACTTTTACACTTCACTGTGCAGCCTGCCTCCACCATAAGAACTTTATACTGCAGAATATATCCTAATCTAATCTCACCCCCCAACCTAACCTTAGGTTGGTAGGTAAGCTCAGGTAATATATTCATTTTTATACATTGATCACGAGCACTCAGCTCAAATTGGTAATAATAGGTAAGCACGGGCTACAAATTCATATCATGTAAGGTAGACCACCTGCTAAAGGTAATTTCACAGTGTAGATTACAGATACTGAGGTAGAACGCACGCTAAAGTAGCACCGTAATTAAGCATGAAGTCTGGTTGGCAGAGAATCTTCAAGTCCTCACTAGGAGAGAACCCACTCATCCATCGCATAAAACTTAACCATCTATATCTATATACAAGAGCCATATTCCCTCTTATAAGAGAGTGGTTGAATCAAAGCAAAATACCTTGACTCTTTGTGAGTCGAAAATACAGAGGAGGGTATTTCCAGACCCCTCGCTCCGCCTTGTTTAGTTGACATTTACGACATTCAAAGGAACATGGAGGAAGTATTCTTGACCCCTTCCTTAGGGGGAATACATAACTACTTTGCTTCAATTTTTCCTCTCCTCTTCATTGTGGTATTTTATATTAATAGAAAGTAAGAATGTTTTACTTTTATTCTTTTTACTATTATGTATTTGTCATTGTTATAGGTTAACTTATTATTGTGCCACTATCACAAAATGTTCACATCACTTATTAATTATAAGTATTTCTTTTTGTAATTAAAAGTATGCCTACGAAGTTGCCATTAATTATTTAAATTAAATAAAATGATTGTAATCTTTTTTATTATGTTAAAGTCAACAACATAATATTGGCACCCTGAAACATTTCAAATTATTGCAAAAGACATTTAGCATACACAGTGATAAATGATAAATAGTTGTGTCAATAATTGGTTGGCATAGCTTTTGCGCCTTTTATAAATATATATATCCATATACCAAAGCCATATTCCCCCTTATAAGTGGGGTGGCTGAGTCAAAGAAAATACTTTGATTTTTTGTGGGAAGTAAACACAGAGGAGGGGATTCTCAGTCCCCTTGCTCCGCCCCATTTAGTTGACTTTTACGACACGCAGGTGAGCACAAAAGGAGTGTGTATATATATATATATATATATATATATATATATATATATATATATATATATATATATATATATATATATATATATATATATATATATATATATATATATCCAATTAAGCACATTACATATGTGAAAACATGAATAATTTTTTACCCCGACCGGGACTCGAACCTAGGACTTATGATTACTAAGTCAAGGCGCTACCACTACACCACAGAAGGTTGAAGGGAATCCAACCTTATAGCTTATATCTGCTACACTTACGAATGAACGCATTCTAACTGAATGCCACTATGTTCATATTACAGATTCCCCAACCTCACTCGTGGCTTCATTTTAGCATTTAATTCAATTCCCAATCTCATTTGGGCCATGAAATAACCAATTAAGCACATTACATATGTGAAAATATGAATCATTTTTTACCCCGACCGGGACTCGAACCTGGTGTAGTGGTAGCGCCTTGAATTAGTAATCATAAGTCCTAGGTTCAAGTCCCGGTCGGGGTAGAAAATGATTCATGTTTTCACATATGTAATGTGCTTAATTGGTTATTTCATGGCCCGAATGAGATTGGGAATTGAATTAAATGTTAAAATGAAGCCATGAGTGAGGTTGGGGAATCTGTAATATGAACATAGTGGCATTCAGTTAGAATGCGTTCATTCCTAAGTATAGCAGATATAAGCTATAAGATTGGATTCCTTTTAACCTTCTGTGGTGTAGTTGGTAGCGCCTTGACTTAGTAATTATAAGTCCTAGGTTTGAGTCCCGGTCGGGGTAAAAAATGATTCATGTTTTCACATATGTAATGTGCTTGATTGGTTATTGTATGACCCGAATGAGATTGGGAATTGAATTAAATGCTAAAATGAAGCCACGAGTGAGGTTGGGGAATCTGTAATACGAACATAGTGGCATTCAGATAAAATGTGTTCATCCCTAAGTATAGCAGATATAAGCTATAAGGTTGGATTCCTTTTATCCCTTCTGTGGTGTGTAGTTGGTAGCGCCTTGACTTAGTAATTATAAGTCCTAGGTTCGAGTCTCGGTCGAGGTAAAAAATGATTCATGTTTTCACATATGTAATGTGCTTGCTTGGTTATTGTATGACCCGAATGAGATTGGGAATTGAATTAAATGCTAAAATGAAGCCACGAGTGAGGTTGGGGAATCTGTAATATGAACATAGTGGCATTCAGATAGAATGCGTTCATCCCTAAGTATAGCAGATATAAGCTATAAGGTTGGATTCCTTTTATACCTTCTGTGGTGTGTAGTTGGTAGCACCTTGACTTAGTATTTATAAGTCCTAGATTCGAGTCCCGGTCGGGGTAAAAAATGATTCATATATATATATATATATATATATATATATATATATATATATATATATATATATATATATATATATATATATATATATATATATATATATATATATATATATATATATATATATATATATATATATATATATATATATATATATATATATATATATATATATATATATATATATATATATATATATATATATATATATATATATATATATATATATATATATATATATATATATATATATATATATATATATATATATATATATATACAGGGTGTCTACAAAGTCTGGGTACTCAGGAGATTGACACATACTTTTAAAACAAAACAATTTTATTTAAATCTAAGGAAAAATAACATAAACAAATAAAATAGTGAAATTTCCTATGTACTCAGACTATTTGGACACCCTGTGTATATATATATATATATATATATATATATATATATATATATATATATATATATATATATATATATATATATATATATATATATATATATATATATATATATATATATATATATATATACAGTGTTGCCTCACTTATCGCGGTAGTTCGGTTCCGGGACCCGGCTCGAACCAGGAAATCCGCGAAGTAGGATCCGCCTATATGTGCATAGATATTTTAATATATTTTTACGTTTACACTGTATAAACCCTCCCTGCACTGTTAAAAAACACCCTTTACATTATAAATAACAGCAAGCAACATAAATTTTTATGAAAGTGATAGATAAAATTACGGTGAATGAAGTGATAATGACATGACATACATACTCATTTACAATTATTTTTTCGTTTACGTACTGTATAAACCCTCCCTGCACTGTTAAAAAAGCACCCTTTACATTATAAATAACAGCAAGCAACGTAAATTTTTATGAAAGTGATAGATAAAATTACGGTGAATGAGGTGATAATGACGTGACATACATACTCATTTACAATTATTTTTTCATTTACGTACTGTATAAACCCTCCCTGCACTGTTAAAAAAACACCCTTTACATTATAAATAACAGCAAGTAACGTAAATTTTTTTGAAAGTGATAGATAAAATTACGGTGAGTGAGGTGATAATGACGTGACATACATACTCATTTACAATTATTTTTTCGTTTACGTACTGTATAAACCCTCCCTGCACTGTTAAAAAAAGACCCTTTGCATTATAAATAACAGCAGACAACGTAAATTTTTATGAAAGTGATAGATAAAATTACGGTGAATGAGGTGATAATGACGTGACATACATACTCATTTACAATTATTTTTTCGTTTACGTACTGTATAAACCCTCCCTGCACTGTTAAAAAAAACACCCTTTACATTATAAATAACAGCAAGCAATGTAAATTTTTATGAAAGTGATAGATAAAATTACGGTGAATGAGGTGATAATGACGTGAGATACATAGTCATTCACAATTATTTTTTCGTTTACGTACTGTATAAACCCTCCCTGCACTGTTAAAAAAACACCTTTTTCATTATAAATAACAGCAAGCAACGTAAATTTTTATGAAAGTGATAGATAAAATTACGGTGAATGAGGTGATAATGACATGACATACATACTCATTTACAATTATTTTTTCGTTTACGTACAGTATAAACCCTCCCTGCACTGTTAAAAAAACACTCTTTACATTATAAATAACAGCAAGCAACGTAAATTTTTATGAAAGTGATAGATAAAATTACGGTGAATGAGGTGATAATGACGTGACATACATACTCATTTACAAAGCGTTTGACACTGTTCCACATGGGAGACTTATTAGGAAGCTGCAATCAATGGCTAGAATAGGTGAAAATGTTTTGGAATGGATAAAAACTTACTTAGAAGGAAGGGAACAGAGGGTTAGAATAAGACATTCAGTGTCTGAATGGAGAAGAGTTAGTAGTGGAGTTCCACAGGGTTCAGTTTTAGGGCCACTTTTGTTCCTTGTATATGTAAATGACCTACCAGAGTCTAAATTCATTCATGAATATGTTTGCAGATGATGCAAAGATTGTGAAGAAAGTAAAAAACGAGAACAATGGTAGAGAACTTCAGGAGGATCTAAATAATCTGCATGAGTGGTCAGAAAAGTGGCTAATGAAATTCAATACTTCAAAATGTAAGATAATGAGAATGGGTACAAGTGCAAGAAGGCCCAAGCTTGAGTACTCGGTGGCTGGAGTATAACTTCAAGAGACAGAAAATGAGAGAGATCTAGGAGTAAACATACTGGCAGATTTGTCTCCAGAAATACATATAAATGGCATAGTAAGGGCAGCATATGCATTCTTATCAAATGTAAGGGTAGCCTTCAGGCACATGGACAAGGAAATGTTCAGAAATATTTATGTAACCTATGTGAGGCCAAAACTCGAATATGCAGCCCCCTTTTGGAATCCGCATTTGAAAAAGCACATAGCTAAGCTTGAAAAAGTTCAAAGACATGCCACGAAACTGGTGCCAGAAATACGCAATCTCAATTATGATGAGAGGCTGAGGGAATTAGACTTACCATCACTCGAAGCTAGAAGAGTGAGGGGGGATATGGTGACAGTCTTTAAATTCCTTCATGGTTATGATAGAGTGGATAGGGATCGATATTTTGATATGGCTGGCTCTAGAACTAGAGGTCATAGTTTGAAGCTTCGTAAGAAAACTTCTTTGCAGGATGTAAGAAAGTACTTTTTCAATGTAAGAGTAGTTGATAATTGGAATTGGCTAAGCGAGGAGGTAGTTAATACTATCTCAATCCATAGTTTTAAGGACAGGTATGATAAGTATCACTAAGTATAAAATGGAACCGATGAGGAGACGGGAAGATACGAGCTTTGGGCTCTTTCCCGTAAACACAATTAGGTAATCACAATTAGGTAATCACAATGATTTTTTCGTTTACGTACTGTATAAACCCTCCCTGCACTGTTAAAAAAAACACCCTTTACATTATAAATAACAGCAAGCAACGTAAATTTTTATGAAAGTGATAGATAAACTTACGATGAATGAGGTGATGATGACGTGACACATACTCATTTACAATAATTTTTTCATTTACGAACTGTATAAACCCTCCCTGTACTGTTAAAAAAACACCCTTTACATTATAAATAACAGCACGCAACGTAAATTTCAATAGAAAAATGAAAATACTGAAAATTTGTTTTTCAATATTTTAATATTTTTGTGTATACCCATAAAATAAAATAATAATTTATAAAAAAAAAAACCGCGATAGAGTGAGAATGCGAACCAAGAAGCACGAATAACTGAGGTAACACTGTATATATATATATATATATATATATATATATATATATATATATATATATATATATATATATATATATATATATATATATATATATATATACAGTACACCTGGTTCTCAGAATATCGCATAGATAGGTTCTCAGAAGTGTTGGGTAAATGGAAAATAGCGTGAAAAAACAAGTAATTTTCCATAGGAATCAATGATAAAGGGCATAGATACGTTCCAAACCTAACACACACACACCATGCTAAAGATATAAGATAAGTAAAAAACATATTTTATTACTACATAGCAAAGCAGAAAGCCCTGTATCTATTTTTAAGAGTACTGTATACAAAAGATATTCATATTCACTTTACAGCTAGAAATTAACATACATTACTGTACTGTACTCTATTATGCAGTGGGCAACAGTCATGCAGTACACTGGAACATGCATGGTGGCCGTGAGCAAGTAACTTATGCGGTAGAAGAGGAAGAGGATGCAGGAGAACGAACCACTATCTGCAAATGTAAACAAAGATAAAATAAAAATTAAGACTAAAAAACGAAAAAAAAAATTACTTATGCAATGCTTAAATCTACCGTATAACAGATTAAAAAACTTGATCTACATTCTCTATAGAGGTACCGAGTTAGGGGGGATATGATTGAGGTGTATAAATGTTTTAAAGGGATTAACAAGGGTAATATTAATAAAGTTTTAAAAATTCATGATCAAACCAGAACTCATAATGGGTAATGGATTTAAGCTTGATAAATTTAGGTTCAGAAGGGAAATTTGGTTATTGTATGACCCGAATGAGATTGGGAATTAAATTAAATGCGAAAATGAAGATATGAGTGAGGTTGGGGAAGCTGTAATGTGAACATAGTGGCATTCAGATAGAATCCGTTCATTCCTAAGTATAGCAGATATAAGCTGTAAGGTTGGATTCCTTTTAACCTTCTGTGGTGTGTTGTTGGTAGCACCTTGACTTAGTAATTATAAGTCCTAGGTTCGAGTCCTGGTCGGGGTAAAAAATGATTCATGTTTTCACATATGCAATGTGCTTATTTGGTTATTGTATGACCCGAATGAGATTGGGAATTGAATTAAATGCGAAAATGAAGCCACGAGTGAGGTTGGGGAAGCTGTAATATAAACATAGTGGCATTCCGATAGAATGCGTTCATTCCTAAGTATAGCAGATATAAGCTATAAAGTTGGATTCCTTTTAACCTTCTGTGTTGAGTAGTTAGTAGCACCTTGACTTAGTAATTATAAGTCCTATGTTCAAGTGCTGGTCGGGGTAAAAAATTATTCATGTTTTCACATATGTAATGTGTTTATTTGGTTATTGTATGACCCGAATTAGATTGGGAATTGAATTAAATGCGAAATTGAAGCCACGAGTGAGGTTGGAGAATCTGTAATATGAACATAGTGGCATTCAGATAAAATGCGTTCATTCCTAAGTATAGCAGATATAAGGTATAAGGTTGGATTCCTTATAACCTTCTGTGGTGTGTAGTTGGTAGCGCCTTGACTTAGTAATTATAAGTCCTAGGTTCGAGTTCTGGTCGGGGTAAAAAATGATTCATGTTTTCACATATGTAATGTGCTTATTTGGTTATTGTATGACCCGAATGAGATTGGGAATACAATTAAATGCGAAAATGAAGCCACGAGTGAGGTTGGGAAATCTGTAATATGAACATAGTGGCATTCAGATAGAATGCGTTCATTCCTAAGTATAGAAGATATAAGCTATAAAGTTGGATTCCTTTTTACCTTCTGTGGTGTTTGGTTGGTAGCACCTTGACTTAGTAATTATAAGTCCTAGGTTCGAGTCCCGGTCGGGGTAAAAAATGATTCATGTTTTCACATGTGTAATGTGCTTATTTGGTTATTGTATGACCCAAATGAGATTGGGAATTGAATTAAATGCAAAAATGAAGCCACTAGTGATGTTGGGGAATCTGTAATATGAACATAGTGGCATTCAGATAGAATGCGTTCATTCCTAAGTATAGCAGATATAAGCTATAAAGTTGGATTCCTTTTAACCTTCTGTGGTGAGTAGTTGGTAGCACCTTGACTTAGTAATTATAAGTCTTAGGTTCGAGTTCTGGTCTTGGCAAAAAATGATTCATGTTTTCACATATGTAATGTGCTTATTTGGTTATTGTATGACCCGAATGAGATTGGGAATTGAATTAAATGCAAAAATGAAGCCACGAGTGAGGTTGGGGAATCTGTAATATGAACATAGTGGCATTCAGATAGAATGCGTTCATTCCTAAGTATAGCAGATATAAGGTATAAGGTTGGATTGCTTTTAACCTTCTGTGGTGTGTAGTTGGTAGCGCCTTGACTTAGTAATAATAAGTCGTAGGTTTGAGTCCCTTTCAGGGTAAAAAATGATTCATGTTTTCACATATGTAATGTGCTTATTTGGTTATTGTATGATCCGAATGAGATTGGGAATTGAATTAAATGCGAAAATGGAGCCACGAATGAGGTTGGGGAATCTGTAATATGAACATAGTGGCATTCAGATAGAATGTGTTCATTCCTAAGTATAGCAGATATAAGGTATAAGGTTGGATTGCTTTTAACCTTCTGTGGTGTGTAGTTGGTAGCGCCTTGACTTAGTAATTATAAGTCCTAGGTTCGAGTCCCGGTCGGGGTAAAAAATGCTTTATGTTTTCACATATGTAATGTGCTTATTTGGTTATTGTATGACCCATATGAGATTGGGAATTGAATTAATTACGAAAATGAATCCACGAGTGAGGTTGGCGAATCTGTAATATGAACATAGTGGCATTCAGATAAAATGCGTTCATTCCTAAGTATAGCAGATATAAGCTATAAGGTTGGATTCCTTTTAACCTTCTGTGGTGTATAGTTGGTAGCGCCTTGACTTAGTAATTATAAGTCCTAGGTTCGAGTCCCGGTCGGGGTAAAAAATGATTCATGTTTTCACATATGTATTGTGCTTATTTGGTTATTGTATGACCCGAATGAGATTGGGAATTGAATTAAATGCGAAAATGAAGCCACGAGTGAGGTTGGGGAATCTGTAATATGAACATAGTGGGATTCAGATAGAATGCGTTCATTCCTAATTATAGCAGATATAAGCAATAAGGTTGGATTCCTTTTCACCTTCTGTGGTGTGTAGTTGGTAGCGCCTTGTCTTAGTAATTATAAGTCCTAGATTCGAGTTTGGGTCGAGGTAAAAAATGATTCATGTTTTCACATATTTAATGTGCTTGTTTGGTTATTTTATGACCCGAATGAGATTGGGAATTGAATTAAATGCGAAAATGAAGCCACGAGTGAGGTTGGGGAATCTGTAATATGAACATAGTGGCATTCAGATAGAATGCGTTCATTCCTAAGTATAGCAGATATAAGCAATAAGGTTGGATTCCTTTTAATCTTCTGTGGTGTGTAGTTGGTAGTGCCTTGACTTAGTAATTATAAGTCCTAGATTCGAGTTCGGGCCGGGGTGAAAAATGATTCATGTTTTCACATATGTAATGTGCTTATTTGGTTATTGTATGACCCGAATGAGATTGGGAATACAATTAAATGCGAAAATGAAGCCACGAGTAAGGTTGGGGAATCTGTAATATGAACATAGTGGCATTCAGATAGAATGTGTTCATTCCTAAGTATAGCAGATATAAGCTATAAGTTTGGATTCCTTTTAACCTTCTGTGGTGTGTAGTTGGTAGCGCCTTGACTTAGTAATTATAAGTCCTAGGTTCGAGTCCCGGTCGGGGTAAAAAATGATTCATGTTTTCACATATGTAATGTGCTTGTATGGTTATTGTATGACCCGAATGAGACTGGGAATTGAATTAAATGCGAAAATGAAGCCACGAGTAAGGTTGGGGAATCTGTAATATGAACATAGTGGCATTCAGATAGAATGCGTTCATTCCTAAGTATAGCAGATATAAGCAATAAGGTTGGATTCCTTTTAATCTTCTGTGGTGTGTAGTTGGTAGCGCCTTGACTTAGTAATTATAAGTCCTAGATTTGAGTTCGGGCCGGGGTGAAAAATGATTCATGTTTTCACATATGTAATGTGCTTATTTGATTATTGTATGACCCGAATGAGATTGGGAGTTGAATTAAATGCGAAAATGAAGCCACGAGTGAGGTTGGGGAATCTGTAATATGAACATAGTGTCATTCAGATAGAATGTGTTCATTCCTAAGTATAGCAGATATAAGCTATAAGTTTGGATTCCTTTTAACCTTCTGTGGTGTGTAGTTGGTAGCGCCTTGACTTAGTAATTATAAGTCCTAGGTTCGAGTACCGGTCAGGGTAAAAAATGATTTATGTTTTCACATATGTAATGTGCTTATTTGGTTATTGTATGACTCATATGAGATTGGGAATTGAATTAAATGCGAAAATGAAGCCACGAGTGAGGTTGGGGAATCTGTAATATGAACACAGTGGCATTCAGATAGAATGCGTTCATTCCTATGTATAGCAGATATAAGCTATAAGGTTGGATTCCTTTTAACCTTCTGTGGTGTGTAGTTGGTAGCGCCTTGACTTAGTAATTATAAGTCCTAGGTTCGAGTCCCATTCGGGGTAAAAAGCGATTCCTGTTTTCACATATGTAATGTGCTTATTTGGTTATTGTATGACCCGAATGAGATTGGGAATTGAATTAAATGCGAAAATGAAGCCACGAGTGAGGTTGGGGAGTCTGTAATATAATCATATTGGCATTCAGATAGCATGCGTTCATTCCTAAGTATAGCAGATATAAGCTATAAGGTTGGATTCCTTATAACCTTCTGTGGTGTGTAGTTGGTAGCGCCTTGACTTAGTAATTATAAGTCCTAGGTTTGAGTCCCGGTCGGGGTAAAAAATGATTCATGTTTACACATATGCAATGTGCTTATTTGGTTATTGTATGACCCGAATGAGATTGGGAATTGAATTAAATGCGAAAATGAAGCCACGAGTGAGGTTGGGGAATCTGTAATATGAACATAGTGGCATTCAGATAGAATGCGTTCATTCCTAAGTATAGCAGATATAAGCTATAAGGTTGGATTCCTTTTAACCTTCTGTGGTGAGTAGTTTGTAGCGCCTTGACTTAGTAATTATAAGTCCTAGGATCGAGTCCCTGTCGGGGTAAGAAATGAGTCATGACATGTGCAATGTGCTTATTTGGTTATTGTATGACCCGAATGAGATTGGGAATTGAATTAAATGCGAAAATGAAGCCACGAGTGAGGTTGGGGAATCTGTAATATGAACATAGTGGCATTCAGATAGAATGCGTTCATTCCTAAGTATAGCAGATATAAGCTGTAAGGTTGGATTCCTTTTCACCTTCTGTGGTGTGAAGTTGGTAGCGCCTTGCCTTAGTAATTATAAGTCCTAGGTTCGAGTCCCGGTAGGGGTAAAAAATGATTCATGTTTTCACATATGTAATGTGCTTATTTGGCTATTGTATGTCCCGATTGAGATTGGGAATTGATTTAAATGCGAAAATGAAGCCATGAGTGAGGTTGGGGACTCTGTAATATGAACATAGTGGCATTCAGATAGAATGCGTTCATTCCTAAGTATAGCAAATATAAGCTATAAAGTTGGATTCCTTTTAACCTTCTGTGGTGTGTAGTTGGTAGCACCTTGACTTAGTAATTATAAGTCCTAGATTCGAGTCCTGCTCGGGGTAAAAAATGATTCATGTTTTCACATATGTAATGTGCTTATTTGGTTATTATATGACCCGAATGAGATTG
>JAXCGZ010021930.1:7500-22500 GCA_037179515.1 Halocaridina rubra | reverse complement strand
TGTGTCGTATTTATCTCTCTTCTTAACCAGTCTTCGGAATTTAACATGATGTTCATTCCACCACTGCGTACTAGTTTTGACGGACACTTCTTTACTTCATATATTCATCAAATGTACCCATTAGAGTAAACGTGAAGAACATGGGTCTTGGAAATATTTCATAACAGTTTCTAGTCCCAAATGCTTCTGAGGATATAGTTCTCTATCTGAATCTACATCTTCTACAGTCTAGGCTTTAAGCAGCCGTAATGGCTGGCTTAGTATTCTACCTAGAATGACTGAGGACTTGAGCTAGCCTCTCTGAAAACTTGACTAAGAATTTTAACTGACTGACTGAATGAAGATTATTCCTCTCTTTTTCTAAGCTTCTTCAGTTTCTGAGGAGGCGGGGACTTTCAGCCCCTAGGTCTCTGCCAGACCACTTACAGTAAAAACACTCATAGACAGAAATGAAATTGGATTCTGGGTAGGCAGAGGGGAGGGTCTTCTGGTGATAACCACATATGTGGAAGGGCATAAGGTCTATGGGAGATCATGCATCGCCTTCCTTGCGGATTGTGGTTTCCAGTTTCAGTGAATGCAGTCACAGGCAGCCACACAATTCGGCCAGCAAGGGTCCTTCTATTTGACATTGCTCTTCAGTGCTTCTCAACCGCAAGAAACAAAGCTGAAGACCTCCGACGCAATAGGGTCACAAGTTTCAGTAGCCTCTTTAAGCTAATTTATTGTTTTTGGCTCACAACTCTTCAGCCTGTTACCCTTCCCATCTTGAAAACAACCCTCAACATTACATCTGCCTTGATACCTTTACCAGTTTCAGATGGCTTACTCCCCCAGTGGCTGGATTCCGTCAGATAATTTGATAGTGACTGGAATTCTGTACCCGTGTTCCAGAGATGGTGATGGATCTCGCCTCGTCCTACTTTGTTTAAATATATTTTGTTCTCAGTGAGACAGTCACCACAAGGGACTTTTGTGGAGCAGGTACAGACACCAGGATCCATGGGCTAACCCCAGAACACACTACAATGATGAATTCCCAGCAGAATCACACAGTCGAAACTACAACTATGACTATGGATACCACCCCAATGAAACATGGTAATACCTCGTCTCCTGCTGTTGCTGTTACTGCTGCCGATGTGAAAGTTACTTGTAAATATAATGATAGATTATCTGTCGTACATATAAATGCACAATCCCTGTTATCCCATATACTAGAAATTGAACATATGCTTGTACAAGAAAATATTGATGTTCTTTGCATTAGCGAATCATGGCTGTATCCGTCAATTAATAATACATTTATTAATATTCCTTCATATAATATTTATCGCTATGACAGTGGTAGAGGTGGAGGTGTATGTTTATATGTTAAAAATTATTTGAAGGCCACTGAACTAAATCTTGAAACTGAGAAGCACGAAGGAGTGGAAGATAAATGGATCTCTGTCCAACATAAAAAGTTTCCTTCTATTATCATAGGCTGCGTGTACCGCCACCCCAAAGCCTCGGTAACCTCTTTTAGCTATATTTTGGACGTTTTTAAGGAGATAATTTTAAAAAACAAACCAGTTTTTATATATGGCGATTTTAATGATGATCAACTAAAAAGAGAAAATAAAATGAGTAGACTTATTAAGAATTTAAATCTAGAACAGATTATAAATAAACCAACTAGAATCACTCCCACTTCAGTTTCCCAAATCGATCTAGTAATAACAAACTCCAAACATATGATAACTAAGTGTGACGTAATGCCAAGCCCTATAGCAGACCACGAGGAAATTGTAACGTCCCTAAATATTCGCAAACCAAAGAGACAACCAATCTTTAAAACATTCAGATGCTTAAGAAATTATTCACAAGAATTACTTTGTAGTTTACTTATGAATGAAGTACATAAATTAAATGAAATTCTATATACCGATAATATAAATATACAAGTAAGAATTTTAACCAGTGTCTTATCATCATGTATAGATCGATGTGCACCACTCGTGACAAGAGAAATATTTCGTCCCCCCGCTCCTTGGATAACAGATGACATAAAAAACATTATGAAAGAAAGAGACAAACTACAAAATGAAGTAAAACTACAAAGAGATAATATCCCTTTAAGAGAAAAGTTTACAGAGCATAAGAAACAAGTAAAATCATTATTAAGTAACAATAAGAAACAGTATTACAAAAATGAATTTCAAAACGCTAAAGGCAATATCTCTGATACATGGAAAATTGCTAAAACCATGCTTTCCAATAACTGTAATAAAAGTAGTAACATATCAATTATACCCGATGAGATAGATGTAAGTGCTAAAGCAGAAGAGTTCAATAATTTTTTCGCTGAAGTGGGGAAAAAAACCTTTGAAAAAACAAAAAAAGAAATAATAAATGAAATCAATAATAGTAATGGTGGTAATAATAATGATGATGGTAGTAGTAATAATAATAGAAATGTTGATAATGGTGTAAATAATAATGATGGTGGTAGTAATGGTAATGATAATAGTGATGATGGTAGTAATAATAATAATAATGTTAATCTTCAAGAACATAGTGCATTCAATAGAAGTAATGATGTCTTTAACCCTACTACAGTAGATTGTAATACAGTAATCTTAGTAATAAAAAAACTGAAAGACTCTAATGCATATGGATCAGATGGAATTTGTTTTCGTTTTATTAGAGATTCATTATTTGTAATAGCTTATTATCTGACGGTAATAATCAATACTTCCATAGTTACCAATATTTACCCAGATTTATGGAAAAATCCCCATGTAATTCCTGGTTTTAAAAATGGAAATCCTGACGACGTCTCTAACTTTAGACCAATCTCTTTACTACCAGTTTTATCAAAGATACTTGAAAAGATTGTTGCAAATCAGTTAAGTGAGTTTCTTGAAAAAAATAAACTTATTGCAAAAAGTCAACACGGTTTCAGGCCAAAATTATCAACTGAAACTGCCTTATTGAAAATATCAGATGAAATATACAAAAATATAGATAATAAGAAAATATCATTGCTACTACTACTCGATCTTTCTAAAGCTTTTGATAGTGTACACCATACCATATTATTAGAAAAATGCAAAAAAATGAACATTGACCCAAGCTGGTTCGAGAACTATTTAAAAAACCGCTACCAGTCAGTCAGAATAAAAGATGTAGTTTCAAGTCGCAAGAAGGTATTGTTTGGGGTCCCTCAGGGATCGATCCTAGGACCTATACTTTTTCTAATATATGTAAACGATCTAGTAAAATATTTACCTAACTGTTATGTCATTCAATATGCTGACGATACTCAAATCTTAATTGAAGGAGAAATTAATGATTTAGAAAATATTATTCGTAGAGCAGAAGAAATTTTGTATATGGCTAAACGTTACTTTCTAAAAAATGGTCTGTTACTTAATGAAACTAAAACCCAATCTATTCTTATCGGATCCAGACAATTATTATCAGAAGTTGATGACAATCTTCATATAAATTTTAACGGTAATATCATTAAGCCAATGAACTCGGTAAAGAACCTAGGTGTCTATTTTGACCGTTACATGAATTTTGAAATGCATATAGATGAAATTTATAAAAAAGTAATGGGTACTCTAATATATCTAAATAGGGTAAAAGACTCATTTGAAACATCAACTCGTATAATAATTGTCCAGTCCTTAGCTATGAGTTTAATTAATTACTGTCTCAAAGTTTGGGGATGTACAAATAAGACTCAATTACAAAGAATACAAAAGTTACAAAACTTTGCAGCACGAGTGGCTGTTGGCAATGTAAGAAAATACGAGCACATCTCTCCTGTTTTAAAAGATCTAGAATGGATAAAGATTAGAGATAAATATGTTTTTGATATATGTACCTTTGTTTTTAATATACTAAGAAACAATCTTCCTGATTGCTTGTATAATTTTTCTACAGTAAGCTCAGTTACCGGGTTAACTACCCGTCAAGGGGAAGATTTATTAGTACGAAGGTCTAAAACTGATATTGGCTCAAGAGATATAAACATTCGTGGACCTCATTTATATAATCAGCTTCCCAGAGAACTAAAAAATGCTGGTTCAGTGTATACTTTTAAATATAATCTTAAGAAGTTACTCTTAAAGGAAGATTTTACTTGTAAATTTTAATAGTACACCCATATTTGAATACCCAATGTATGTTGGAAATAAAGTCTTATTATTATGTCATCAGCTAACTCTCACCCTCTAATTTGGCTTAGTAAGGAGCCTGTGAAAATGGCACCCTTTGGGAAGGCTCTTGCGCGCAAAAGAGGCATAGCTTTGTAAAAGGAATAAATATACTTTGGAAAAATATATTTACTTAGGTAAATTTAAACTAAAATATCGGCTTCATGGAAAAGCTTGGACTGACTCTGTACTGTTGAGTGCTGTAAATTTCTGTTTTTATTATACAGGAATAGATATTTGTTTTCCCATTTACAGGTGAGAGAGAGAGAGAGAGAGAGAGAGAGAGAGAGAGAGAGAGAGAGAGAGAGAGAGCAATGTATCGTACATGTATTGATATATACACTGAACTAGTTTCTTACAGATGAACGTATTGTTCATGTTCATACGAAAAACGTTTTCTAATTCATTTCAAGAGCTTGTTTTATGATGGTCTGCCCTTAGGTATTTTTTAGTCAAGCTCTATTGGCCTTTTATATATACATATGTAGTAGAATAATAATAATAATAATAATAATAATAATAATAATAATAATAATAGAGTTGACTCTTAGCACCACCAGCGACGAGGGTAAACAAAGTCGTCGTTTACTTAAGATGTTTGTGTGAGAGAGAGAATGAGAGAGAGCGAGAGAGCGAATTACGGCATACTTTTGGTTATACAAGAAAGTTAGTCTCTCTCTCTCTCTCTCTCTCTCTCTCTCTCTCTCTCTCTCTCTCTCCTCTCTCTCTCTCCTCTCTCTCTCTCTCTCTCTCTCCCCCCCAGTACGATGAACCCAGAGCAAATATTTTGACTGGGTCTACAAAGGAGGTCTGAAGGAAGTGACGAAGAGGAGTCTCTGAGGAAGGAGGTTTTCATAGGTGATGAAAATGCTTGGATGGTTTTCCAAAAGCCTTGTATTCACATTATCTTGTTTGAATATGTGTGAAAATAGATTAATTAGTATATCCCCCACTTAATATACGAGATAGTGGAGGAACATCTTTTATCATCCCTTCACATCTGACAAGTCATTACACCCTCCATCTCTGTCTCTCTTTACAGGATTTTGGTTTCTTATTTTTATTTTTATTTTTTTTTTTGGTTTTCGTGATTTTGAGTGCTACAAGAATGATTTTGATAATATTAATTTTATAAATTATGGTTTTTGTTGATGTTTTTAGTAATATTTGTAGCCATACTATTATTATTATTATTATTATTATTATTATTATTATTATTATTATTATTTTTATTACTATTATTATTATTATATTATTATTATTATTATTATTATTATTATTATTATTATTATTATTATTGTTATTGTTATTGTGACGTAACGGTTTTTATTTCCTAGTAATGCTACCAATTTGTAAGATAGTATCCCACCGAGTGTCACCACTGACGTAGGGTATTTACCTCCTACGTTCTATACTTATAATTATGGTAGCGTGGTTGGTGAAAGACATCTTCTTTATATATTTAGTTTATTCTTATTTTAACATCTATGTACTCAGAGCTCCTATTACTACAGTTCCTGTCACGACTAATTCCTGAGTCCCACCCCGGAAGGGGGGGAGGCTAACTCAGCTGTACTGTGTTAACTCTGCTGCTGGCAAGGCCCGGTCTCTAACTCAACTCACTGTGCCTGCCCTGGGTGGTTCTTGAAATACCCCAAGGGCAGGGGCGTGGCTTGTATGGGGAATAAAGGACTGGTTTATATCTCTCACCCTCTTGAGATATGAGATACGCCAGATGCCGAGTCCCAAAAGTCCTACGACATCCCTCCCCACCACACTGAAATATCTCTTATTTCAGTTTCATCATCCTAAACTAACATTTGTTTACAATAAAAACGGGGCCGAATTATTTAAGTTATCATCTAAGAAATCCTATTTCTATGAACCCTCAACAAATTACACAAACATAACATATATATAGTACTTCTACAGACAACTAGAGCATGCAGAGTCTATTTCCTTGTTGGAAATCTTTAACACAAACATATTCTCATATTTAACAAAAGTAACCTTAATCACTATGATTTCAGTGTGTAACTAATATCAAACATTAATTAAGATCAAAAGTCAGTTGAAATCAAAACATTAATTCATCTACTTCTCTCGTTTCTTTAAAAGACAAAATTGAGTTAATTACAGTAGAATTATGACTCATTTAGAACATTAGCAAACAATTAAGTAGAGTATTAGCATGTATAAACATGTAAAATGCAATAGACCATAACATCAATAGTAATTTCTATAAGAAACCTTATCTTATAATTTCTACTCTTATTGTTACTATGGGCATTAATTTATTTTAAAATTTGGCCTTAAAACTACTCCTGAAACAAAACATGTTTTACTGTGGGTAAAGTCGAAACATTTACTATTTCGATATGCAATTACTATTCAGAGACCACTTAATATAAAAACTTAATGAACACAAAGATTAAATCATAATTCAAATAATAATAATGCTAAAACAAAACACTAATATTATTTAAGCAGAAAAACAACTTATTAATCTTAGTGCAAATCATACAATTTATCCTCAAACAAAGCATTTGTTACTTTCATATTATATTACTATTCAGAGACCAATGGATAGGAGAACTTAATGGACACAAAGATTAAATCATAATTCAAATAATAATGATGCTAAAACAAAACACTAATATTATTTAAGCAGAAAAACAACTTATTAATCTTAGTGCAAATCATACAATTTATCCTCAAACAAAGCATTTGTTACTTTCATATAATATTACTATTCAGAGACCAATGGATAGGAGAACTTAATGGACACAAAGATTAAATCATAATTCAAATAATAATGATGCTAAAACAAAACACTAATATTATTTAAGCAGAAAAACAACTTATTAATCTTAGTTCAAATCATACAATTTATCAACGGCACTTATTCAAAACTATATCTAAGGGAGACTCTGAGTTTTCGCTTAAAATTATCTTAAAGCTAGTAAAACAAAAAAAAAAAAAATAAAAATAAAAATATTTTGTCGTTTAGCACAGTGGACAAAGACGGTGGGGACATTTTCTTTCCCATTTTTTTCAGTTCTAATACGGGGGTAACTTTAATTAACTAATAAGGGATTCTTAAATACCCTTCTTTCTCTCTTCACTAAAGTTTGGACATGTATAGGGATTATTTTTCTTTCTCGTTTACGTGGCTTCTAAAGGTATTATTAAAATATTTTAAAATATTTCTGTGTTTCTTTTCCTCTCTTTTCACTACAGTTATGACATGTATGGGGATCTCCTTGTTTCTGGGATTTCATCAAGATTACATGGTTTTTTAAAGTAGTTTAAAACTTTTATTTTTTTTAGGACTGTTCTCCCTGTCTTAGGACGACTTTTAATTTCTCTGTCCAGGACGACTTTTAATTTCTCTGTCTAGGACGACTTTTAATTTCTCTGTCTAGGACGACTTTTAATTTCTCTGTCTAGGACGACTTTTAATTTCTCTGTCCAGGACGACTTTTAATTTCTCTGTCCAGGACGACTTTTAATTTCTCTGTCTAGGACGACTTTTAATTTCTCTGTCCAGGACGACTTTTATTTTCTCTGTCCAGGACGACTTTTATTTTCTCTGTCCAGGACGACTTTTAATTTCTCTGTCTAGGACGACTTTTAATTTCTCTGTCCAGGACGACTTTTATTTTCTCTGTCTAGGACGACTTTTAATTTCTCTGTCCAGGACGACTTTTAATTTCTCTGTCTAGGACGACTTTTAATTTCTCTGTCTAGGACGACTTTTATTTTCCCTGTCTAGGACGACTTTTATTTTCTCTGTCCCTTGCTCATGAATTCTTGCTAGGTGCGATTCCACGGTTTCCCTCGGGGATTCTTTTTTTTTCACTCCCTCGCTGTCCTTGCTGCAGGCTCAGGTTTGTTGCCATATCTCCTTTACTCGGATAGGCAAAACAAAAAGGACAAGGACTGGTACCATCCGCTAATCCTTCCAGCCCGGCTTCCTCGTCCCGCCCTCGGCCGATCTTGACTAAGACCACCACGCAGGAGACCTGCAACGTCACAGCGATTCTCTTCCGTACGGCCATCCACACGTACCTTCGAAGCAGATCTCGGGATGAAAATTTGAACCTCTGTCACTACTACAGTTGTAAGAAAGGTTCCCTATGACTTCAGGGTACCAACAATGGCCATACGTTGGTAATCGAGGCTATACTTTGCCTCCCCTGCAACTGCAAGTGATTGCAATCTCTATTCAATGGGCACTAGGGACTTGTCTGAACGGACAAAATCTAAGACTTTTAGAACTTGCAGGTCGGGGCTGCCTAGGAATAGGGTGGTAATGGAAGGTGTGTGTCTACACAACTAGATTATTATTCCAAGATTCTTAGGGCTTAGCAACTGCTACATAGCATTACTCTACTATAAATGTCAAAAAGAACAATCATTAAATGCTGAGAAAAGCCACTAAAGAAACATTCTTATCAGCGGTGGCTACAGTAACATCAAGTATGAATTCAGTTAAAAGATACAAATCATCGGGTTACTGCTGATTTCATTTCAATAATAATAATTAGCAACAGGCCATTGAGAGATAGCAACGATATCAGTCAACATAATAACATTACTAATAATCATGATCTAAAAATAAGAATAATAAACAATAAAAATAAATATACTAAATCAGAAATATCAATATATATACAATGGAGACTGACATTCAGAAGTAAGAACAGAGTTCTATACTTATACTTCCTAGTAATGCTCTTCTAACACAGTCTCTTTTAATATTTAAATTCCTGCTGTCATAATCAATGTATATATATAGAGCATAAGTGGCAACTCGCTGGCTCCACAATTTGTCAATGGGAGTTCTATCTATTCTCTAAACAGTTGCGACATGTGGCAAAAATATTTATGCAAATGGCGGTACTACCGATATCGTATCAGTATTTATGCAATAACAGCATGCAACAATCTATTGACTGCAATGAAATGTAGGCACAATTATCGCCTAGCTTCGCTGGAAAAAACACACAAAAAAATCAAAGACAGCAACGTTCTTTTAGCATTGAACGGAGCCTCTGTCAGGCTCAGAGTCGAGTGAAAGGTAGGAGAGAGAGAGAGAGAGAGAGAGAGAGAGAGAGAGAGAGAGAGAGAGAGAGAGAGAGAGAGAGGCTGGGCGACCGTGAAATACGTTGCGGTTTTCACCCATGTGTCAGCTGAGACTTGCCTTCGTCCTTCAACTTGTAGTGAAAATAAAAAATCGTCGCAGAGTATTTCTAAAAATAACATAATAAACAAATGAAAGTGAACAAACGTTAGCAATGACTATCGATAGAGTCTTACGTTTATTGTCAGCTCTCACTCTTTCTTTATGACCAAGCTGAAATAATTTTGATAAAACATTATCATGGCTAAAACTCGCAAAGTTTTATTTTATCAATCTAACATATCTCTTCAGACAGATAATGTATATACTGCAGCTAGCAAAGAAAATAAAGAATCATTCATAGATTCACGTCCTTTATCACGTAACATCTATCTTGGAATCTCTCGGAAATCGAATAATAATCTCAATGGCGGAGTAGGGGACAAAACGAAAATAAAACAAACTTGGCATTTCAACCATATCTGGGCAGGTGGAGAATTACTTTCTCAAACATATCCCTCACTAGATATTGCAACAGCGCATCACCTCCCATAAATACACTCTGATATGGCATGCAGAAGGGCCTGGCGGAGCAGGGGAACGATCCTCGCAGAGACTCCCCAATCGTGCTTCCTAACGGTGCTTTCCGCGATTTCACCCCCTAGAGCAACCCCCCCCATTATACCCCTATTACACTCATTATTCTCATTCGCTCACATGCGCTCACATTCAAACTTGCATTCCCTTTCTCTCTGTCTATGGAAAATTTCCCATCCCTTACCCCGATAAAGGAGAGTAAAGGTGAAATCTCGGTTGGGCCGCACGGTCACAGACTGCCTCACCAGTCCTAGGTCCCATTCTATCGAACAAACAAACATTCTACTCCCTTGAAGCTACATTAGGGTGACACTGAAAAACCTTCCCTATTCTAGGACAGCACAAATTACTCTAATTTACTCTTACTTTCGCCTGCATAGCGCGAAAAAAAATAAAAAAACTCATCTCTAAACAATATCACAAAATTTCTTATTCTTCAAAAATAAAATGCCACACACGTATCGTAATGTTAATCCCTTCATCATAACAACATTAAAAAACAATCTGTCATTTATGTCTTTCTTTCGCTAAAACATTACTCCCCCGGAGAAAAAAAACAAACAAAAAAAGAAATAACCTTGAAAACAGGCGCAATCTTAACACTCGATTTCTTACGCTTTAAGAAATTAATATACTGTAACAGTGATTTCACGTGCATTAAATTTTTCAATTAAAAATCGATACATTCGCGTTCTTAAAATTCAATCTAGGCATTAATACAAATAAATGGAACACACTTCCAACGCAAATTCTTTATATTACTCAAATTATAACAAAAATGGAGTTTATTACTGCTTATAGCTATTAGTACAAATTATCCATGTTAGTAATGGGTACAGAAATTCTACTTTTATCAACTTATTAAGCGCCACACCCCTTATAAGCGGGTTGGCTGAGTCAAAGCATAACTACAAGATAAAATGGCGGCGTCCACCGACCTCAATTTCTTTTACTAATTGTCCCATTACTCACTGGATACAGATCACAAGTACTTAGCTATTTTAAGGAGGTGGTCCTGAAGAACTTCATGGCAGAAGGCAAGGAAGGAGGGGGTTCTCCTTCTTCTCTTCGAGTAAAATCGACGAATCGCCGTCTTCTTGGTCGGATCCGGCAACTTATACTTCTTGTAATGGGCATTTTCACTCAATGCTCCGGTCACACTTCGGCTTACTAAGAAATATCTTAGGAATAGTTCCTTCAAAGTTTTATAATATTCTCTATTTGACCACTCGTCACTTCTCATCCGCAGACCCAAGTATTTCAGGAAGTCGGTCGCGGGAATTATGGACGGACATTCACGGTCTTTTACATTTGCGCCGTCGAGGTATAAAAGTGAATTTTTGACTCGAGGCGTCTTTACAACCAGGGCACGGGGTGGGGGCCTTGCCAATACGGAGGCGGGGGAGAGTGGCTGGATCTCCTAATATGATACTGTAAGTGAAGGGGGAGCTCTGACTTTCTCGGTGTCACTCTCTCACTGCTGGTAAGCGTCTTGAAGTTTCTTCACTTGTACTTTTCTTCCATAGATGCTATATATTTTTTTATACTTCTATTTTTTTTTTTTTTTCTTCTTTCTCTTCGGTAAAGTGTCGGCGTGGATTGATCCCGAGCTGTCCTCCACTGACGTAACGGTTTTTATTTCCTAGTAATGCTACCAATTTGTAAGATAGTATCCCACCGAGTGTCACCACTGACGTAGGGTATTTACCTCCTACGTTCTATACTTATAATTATGGTGGCGTGGTTGGTGAAAGACATCTTCTTTATATATTTAGTTTATTCTTATTTTAACATCTATGTACTCAGAGCTCCTATTACTACAGTTCCTGTCACGACTAATTCCTGAGTCCCACCCCGGAAGGGGGGGAGGCTAACTCAGCTGTACTGTGTTAACTCTGCTGCTGGCAAGGCCCGGTCTCTAACTCAACTCACTGTGCCTGCCCTGGGTGGTTCTTGAAATACCCCAAGGGCAGGTGCGTGGCTTGTATGGGGAATAAAGGACTGGTTTATATCTCTCACCCTCTTGAGATATGAGATACGCCAGATGCCGAGTCCCAAAAGTCCTACGACAATTGTTATTGTTGTTGTTGTTGTTGTTGTTGTTGTTGTCGGTGTCGGTGTCGGTGTCGGTGTTGGTGTTGGTGTTGTTGTTGTTTTAATTTACTCTTATCGAGAGCAAAGTTCATAATGGATGCCACTGTTCTTTAAATCATCTTGGGTTGCCCAGTTGAATAGAAATTGTACCAACTTCTTTGTAGATTTGAACTAGAGACCTTTTGAGTGTGAGCCAGATACTCTGTTTTATTTTCACTCACACGGACACTCATATTTATATGAGTATTATTGATATAGAAAACCTTATGAAATTAATAATAGTTCTAAAATAGATAGAAAAAGGGAATAAAAACATTATGAGATGATTCTGAAATTTTATCTTCAACAATTACTGTCGAATGTTGTCATTCCAGCAGATTCTTTGGGATATTGTTCCAATATAAAGAAAAATAGTCATCATTCCTAGATGGAACAAACAGCTTGGAACATCTAAACAAAAATCCTGGAAGGCCGTGGCAGGGAGAGAGAGAGAGAAGAATAATGAGTAGGAAATGACGTATTAAATCAAGCTTGTTGCAGAGGAAAGGGCCGTTTTTCTCTGATTTCTTATGATATATATATATATATATATATATATATATATATATATATATATATATATATATATATATATATATATATATATATATATATATATATATATATATATATATGTATATATATAGATATATATATATATATATATATATATATATATATATATATATATATATATATATATATATATATATATATATATATATATATATAATCCCCTTGATGGAGGGGGTAGGAAAGCTTCCTCCGTGTTACCCTGCGTGTCGTAAAAGTCGACTAATTGGGGTGGAGTGAGGGGTCTGGTAATTCCCTCCTCTGTATTTACTTCCCACAAAAAGCCACAGTATTTTCTCTGACTCAGCTACCCTCCTTATAATGGGGAATATGGCTTTGGTATATGGATTATTATTATTATTATTATTATTATTATTATTATTATTATTATTATTATTAATATATATATATATATATATATATATATATATATATATATATATATATATATATATATATATATATGTAAAATTATACACTTTCTATTATTGTTGATATATCTCTCTTGTGACAGTATTTATATTTTGTCTTCTTTGATTACATTATTTCTGAATCTTTATTTGCACCAGTGCAGCATACCATTTCCAGTTGAAGTCCTTAAAATTCCATTATCTGAATTTGCCTGTATCGGCTTTGATATACCGGAAGAGACAGGGCGTCATTCTAATTACGAACGCGTTTTGTATTTTACAAATAGCATTACTTGCTTCTTTTAAGAGGTAAGTGTTCTGAGGAGTTGGAGAGTTGCATCCCTCCCCAATGCTAAGGTCGCGTAACACCCGCCAAGCATCCTCGTCTCCCAGATGCTTTGTCTGATCCACCTCCAGACTCTAGAACTCTCTTCCTCCTTTTGTCTTCCCTAATTCTTATAACCTATCTCCCTTCAAAACGCAGATCTATCGTCATCTTCGACTACTCTTTCAGCCTGTCCTTTTGCTATTGTGTATCATTCTCTTATTTTTACCTTCTAAATCTACTACCTATTATTCGACTTAATGTTTTCTTGGTGCCCGGGACTGATGAGGGCAAATTTCTGGCCTGTCCCTGTGTCACACATTAAACATGATGAACATCTAAAATATAAGATGAATTCATATGAATAAAATATGTAAATATAAGTAAGGGAATTTTATGGGATTTATTCATTATGAGATTACCATTTAGTCAATTTTAGTGGAACAAACTCGTGGAAAAAAAAAGAGAGTGAGTGGGCTTCTCGAGGAGGTATTTTTTCCCTGAATAAATAAAGCTATATGCTGTGCTTCGTACTCAAATGTCAAGGTCAGAGCGCAGCTACGGTTTAAGATCGCTTCTGGTGTACTTAAGTTCGATTTATCCCCAGGAGTGTTTTAGACTTTTAGTATTTTACATGTTTCTTTCTCATAGTTAACGTTCATTGTAGTATTTTGCTCGGTTAAGTTAGATTTGGTCTGGTTAAAATTTAAGCTTCGCCGTTATCAAAAGCGACTAACAAAATTATTATGGACCTCAGCTTTACCACAAATGAAGAATTAAGACATAGAAAATTTCAGATCTCATTTCTCCATGAGGTCCTTTTTCTCACTTACCTTTATTATCCTTTGAGCAGTGTATGCTGGGGGGGGGGACCTATCAGCTGAACCAGTCTTGTCTCCTACAAATAGCAGAAAATGAAATAAATGATAGCAAGAGCAGTCTCGATTCTCGTTGGTCATTTTTAGCACTGCTGGTGAATGGGTATCTCGAACTTGTAGTGAAAAATAACCCCAGGGTGCTCTGGAGTTATTCATATATTTAAGTCAAGCACCAAACCTAACCTAATAATGTACGGGGTTATATAACTTTACATTGGGTTCTTGGAGGTTACTCATCTTTACAAGATCCGGATATCTCAGTTGGTCTAGTACTAGTGTGCTTGTGATTACATAAGCACTTGTTAAGACCTAGGGACTGACGTACAAATTATTTTAAAATTTTATTTTTAACTTTTCCTACTCGCTAGTTTCTATAAGAACAACAATGCAATATATATATATATATATATATATATATATATATATATATATATATATATATATATATATATATATATATATATATATATGTTTAACTTACAAAGAAAACACTTAAGTGGTGCAAATCTTTTCACCGTCTTTCTATGTTAATGTCACATGCACAGCAGTAAAAATGCCCAAGTGAAATATTCTATACGTAAATACAATAAAGCTTTTTTATCTCTCTCTCTCTCTCTCTCTCTCTCTCTCTCTCTCTCTCTCTCTCTCTCTCTCTCTCTCTCTCTCTCTCTCTCTCTCTCTCTCTCTCTCTCTCTCTCTCTCTCTCTTTCTCTCTCTCTCTCTCTCTCTCCTTTTTTCTTTCATTCTTTTT
>JAXCGZ010021930.1:0-2500 GCA_037179515.1 Halocaridina rubra | reverse complement strand
TTGGTAGCATATACTATAAATACTGCTCTCTCTCTCTCTCTCTCTCTCTCTCTCTCCTCTCTCTCTCTCTCTCTCTCTCTCTCTCTCTCTCTCTCTCTCTCTCTCTCTCTCTCTCTCTCAAGGGAGCAAAAGAGTGCATGACATGAACAGTAGTAACTATACGGCTTTTTACTCCTCCCTCCCCCTCCTCCCTCCCTATGCAGTTAGGAGAGTGTCATGGAGGTCAAGGTTTGTGGGGGGGGGTGATCCTAGTAAATCAAGTCACCTTGAGCCTTCACTGACAATGGGCTCTTTTTTTTCTTTTTTTCTTTCCATAGCATAAACTCCTCCATTGGCATCACTGATCCTGAATCCTCTCTGACAATTGATATATTTATTTACTTCTTGTAAACTTGTTTTATTATTGTATACAAAAAGTGCTATATTGGCAACACTTATCATGAGTCCTCTTTTTAAGAGTAATATTTTTATTTACATTTACAAACTTGTTCATAATTCTTCAGTTAATCCCATTTTTGGTTGTTGTATTTTTTCGTGTCATGAAAGATTCCCTCGTTGGCAATACTGGCAGTGAATCTTCTCTGACACGCGATGTTGTTAGTTACTCTTTACAATGTTTTTTATTGTATTATTTTCCACGTTGTAAAAAAAAACCTCATAAACAACAATGGCATTTTAATTTTGCTTATTAAATAAACGTTTTATTTTTTCAACGCTAAGAAAAACTGCCTCGGCCAACACTGATCAAAAGGCAACTCTGACACATGGTAACCATTTTATTTATTTTCCATATTTGTCTATATTTGTTTTGTTAATCGTATATTTAGTGGGTTTTTTTCTCTCTCAGCTCATTTGTTTTCTGAATTCCGTATGTATTTCAGCATGAATATTGATATTATGAAATATAATTAATATTCTCGTATATTTATATAATAATGTTGGGTCGTATTTTGACGATTGAAATATCATTATTTCTTAATTCGTTTTTATGTGTTGTCTGGGTGTTTATACACACACACACACACACACACACACACACACACACACACACACACACACATATATATATATATATATATATATATATATATATATATATATATATATATATATATATATATATATATATATCGATATTTCGATATGGCTGGCTCTAGAACTAGAGGTCATAATTTGAAGCTTCGTAAGAAAACTTGTTTGCAGGATGTAAGGAAATACTTTTTCAGTGTAAGAGTAGTTGATAATTGGAATTCGCTAAGCGAGGAGGTAGTTAATGCTATCTCAATCCATAGTTTTAAGGACAGGTACGATAAGTATCACTAAGTCTAAAAATGGAACCGATCATGAGACGGGAAGATACGAGCTTTGGGCTCTTTCCCGTAAACACAATTAGGTAATCACAATTAGGTAATCACACACACACACACACACACACACACACACACACACACACACACACACACACACACATATAGTTAATGCTATCTCAATCCATAGTTTTAAGGACAGGTATGATAAGTATCACTAAGTATAAAATGGAACCGATCAGGAGACGGGAAGATACGAGCTTTGGGCTCTTTCCCGTAAACACAATTAGGTAATCACAATTAGGTAATCACACACACACACACACACACACACACACACACACACACACACACACACACACATATATATATATATATATATATATATATATATATATATATATATATATATATATATATATATATATATATATATATATATATATATATATATATATATATATATATATATATATGTGTGTGTGTGTGTGTGTGTGTGTGTGTGTGTGTGTGTGTGTGTATATATATATATATATATATATATATATATATATATATATATATATATATATATATATATATATATAGATATATATAGATATATATATATATATATATATATATATATATATATATATATATATATATATATATATATATATATAGTGTGTGTGTGTGTCTGTATGTGTGTGTATGTGTGTTTTAAGAGTGTGTGTGGGGATGCAGGCGAAATTTGATTATAGCTGGATAAAAGAAGAAAGTTGTCATGTCTTCTACGGATTTCATTGTTTCTCTTTCCATTTTGGTCAGGGGGGGGAGGGATTTTTGGATCTTAATAATGAGGTGCAAATTTTGGCCTCCTTCTCTCTCTCTCAATGTTTGTAATCGTGTTTCCCGTTTTATGTGTCACTATTAATGAGGGTGGCCGCAGACAGGTTGGAACTGTAGTGACGTAGGGGTTTTGATTATCCCACCGAGCGTCACCACTGACGTAGGGATTTTCCTCCTACGTATATATACTTATAATTATGGTAGCGTGGTTGGTGAAAGACATCTTCTTATTCACAGTTTATTCTTATTTTAACATCTATGTACTCAGAGCTCCTATTACTACAGTTCCTGTCACGACTAATCCCTGAGTCCTACCCCCAAGAGGGGGAGGCTAACTCAGCTGTACTGTTTTAACTCTGCTG
>JAXCGZ010021929.1:0-17500 GCA_037179515.1 Halocaridina rubra | reverse complement strand
ATATATATATATATATATATATATATATATATATATATATATATATATATATATATATATATATATATATATATATATATATATATATATATATATATATATATATATATATATATATATATATATATATATATATATATATATATATGTATATGTATATATATATATATATATATATATATATATATATATATATATATATATATATATATATATATATGTATATATATATATATATATATATATATATATATATATATATATATATATATATATATATATATATATATATATATATATATATATATATATATGTATATGCATTATATTATATTATATATATATATATATATATATATATATATATATATATATATATATATATATATATATATATATATATATATATATATACATATATATATATATATATATATATATATATATATATATATATATATATATATATATATATATATATATATATGTATATGTATTATATTATATATTATATATATATATATATATATATATATATATATATATATATATATATATATATATATATATATATATATATATATATATATATATATATATATATATATATATATATATATATATATATATATATATATATATATATATATATATATATATATATATATATATATATATATATATATATATATATATATATGTATTATATTATATTATATATATATATATATATATATATATATATATATATATATATATATATATATATATATATATATATATATATATATATATATATATTCCTTTTTCTAATCATCATCATATAAGAGCCAGCTGAGGAAAAGAAAAAAAACATTAGTTTTTTAAGAGCTCTGAGGCGAGAGTGACGCAACTTTCGGGGGAAAACTTTGGTTATAAAACTCCAAAGTAATGAGCTGAAGAATAATTTCCCCGCTTCCCTCACCTCCTCTATCCTTTCTTCTCCCTTCCCTCTTAACCCAAACCCCCTTCCGTCTTCTTATGCTTCACCTTGTTTTTAAGAGGTAATTGTGCAAAGACACATACGTAAGATCATTTACCTGAAAAGACAAAAAGCATTCCTGGAGGCAATAAAGTAATAATATCTTGCATGAAAGGGAAATGAAACATCGTCTTGTGTGTAAGATAAGATGATATTAGCTTTTGGTTTTTATATGCAGCTAAATGACATTGTATAATTTTACATTGTCATAAACATGCGCGCTCACGCACACACACACACACAAACACACACACATAAATAATTGGTCAGAGAGCAGCATAATAACTGTTGTATATAACCCACCAAGGAACCAACATAGGCTAGAAGTTTATGAGGAAAGTCATATAGGTACTATTGAAGTAACAAACTCAGATGTTAACAATGCACGGGAGAGAAAATGTAGGATTCTGATAATGGGAGATTTTAATCATAAAGAGATAGATTGGATAAATCTTGAGCCACACAGTGGGGAGGACTCCTTCGGGGCAAGATTTCTAGATTGCATACAAGGGAATTTCCTACATCAACATGTACTGGAAACAACGAGAACCAGGGGTGGGGATGAGCCATCGATGCTTGATCTAGTATTCACAGAGATAATGTGTTGGGTATTGAAAAAACTGAGTATGAACCACCAACTGGAAAGAGTGATCACTGTGTGTTGTTGATGGAGTATATCATCGAAGATGTTCTGCCTGAAAGTAGAGGCATTGAAAACATGAGGAGGAATTATCCAAAAGGACATCACATCAAAATTAATGAAGTTTTTGCAGTTATTGGCTGGAGGACCTTATTTTACAACAAATCTGTACAAGATATGTACAAAACCTTTTGTGAGAAATAAGGGAAGATAGTAGATTTTTCCATACCTTCCACTAAAATAGGAATTAATCATGTGAGAGAAATGGTTCACTAATGAGTGTAAGAGAGCTTAGGAGTGGAGAGACAAATGCTGGAAAAGGTATAGGAGGAGAAAAAGCATAAATTATCTGGCAAACTTATAAAAGAGCAAGAAATTATTACCTAAGTAAAAGAAGAGGGGCAGAGACCTACTCTGAAAGGGATATCTCCAGGAATATTAAAGAAATTCCAAACCTTTCCACAGCTTTATTAGAGGAAAACTGAATGTCAGCAGGTTTTAAAGCTAAAGAGAGCGGATGAAAGCATTACTGAGACGGATGAAGAGATCTGCAAAGAACTGAACATGGAGTTGCAGTCAGTATTTACAGCAGAAAATACCCCACCTCCTCAGATTGCAAAGATAGGAGCTCATGGGCCGGTATTAGAGAAGATCAGGTGTTCAGCCACAGAGGTATGCAAAGAACTGATGGAATAAGATGCCCATAAAGATACAGGTCCTGATATATCCCCTTATATACTTAAGAAATGTGCTAAATCAATATCAGCAACACTAAGTATCATATATAAAAAGTCTTTGGAGTCAGAGGAGATTCCAAAATGCTGGAAACAAGCGAACGTGGTACCAATCTTCTAAATGGGAGGGAGGGATAAAGCTCTAAACAATAGACCAGTTTCCTTGACCAGCATAGTTTGCAAAGTTATAGAGAAACTACTAAGAAGACACACCTCTCTTCACTTTGAATCTTTCAACTTTTTGTCAGCATGACAACATGGCTTCAGAGAAGGTAGATCAACAGTAACACATTTGGTGAAATTTTATGATGAGGTAAGCCGAATTTTACAGGAAAGAGAGGGCTGGGCAGATTGCATATTCCTACACTCCCAGAAAGCATTTGACACGGGCAAACAAAGGGAGACTTATTAAGAAGGTCCAAGCAATGGTGAAAATAGGTGGAAATGTCTTGGATTAGATAGAAACTTACTTAGAAGGAAGATAACAGAAGGTTAGAGTAAGACACTCAGTGTCTGAATGTAGAAGAGTTAGTAGTGGAGTTCCACAGGCTTCAGTTTTAGGGCCACTTTTGTTCCTTGTATATGTAAATGACCTACCAGAGTCTGCAACTTCATTCATGAATATGTTTGCAAATGAGGCACAGATTGTGAAGAAAGTAAAAAACGAGAACAATGGTAGAGAACTTCAGGAAGACATAAATAGTCTGCATGAGTGATCAGAAAAGTGGGAAATGAGATTCAACAATTTTATATGTGTGGTAATGAAAATGGGTGCAAGTGTAAGAAGGCCCAATCTTGAATAGTCAATAGCAGGAAAAGAAATTCAAGAGACAGAGTATGAGAGTGATCTTGGAGTAAACATACTGGTATATTTGTCTCTAGAAATGCATATAAATGGTATAGCAAGGGCAGCATATTCTTTCTTGGGAAATATAAGGGTAATCTTCAGACACATGGACAAGGAAAAGTTCAGAAATATTTATGTAACCTATGTGATGCCAAAGCTTGAATATGCAGCCCCCTTTTGAAATCCAGACTTGAAAAAGCATGTTGTTTAGCTGGAATAAGTTCCGTGAGATGCCACAAAACCCGTACCAAAAATACGCAATCTCAGTTATGATGAGAGACTGAGGGAATTATATTTATCATCACGCGAAGCTAGAAGAATTAGTAGGGATATGGTGACAGTTTTTAAGTTCTTTCATGGTTATGACAGAGTGGATAGAGATCGATATTCTGGTATGACTGGCAATAGAACTAGAGGTCATAGTTCAAGCTTCATCAGAAAATTTCTTTGCAGGATGTAAGGAAGTACTTTTTATTTAGTGTACGAGTAGTTGATAATTGGAATTGGCTAAGCGAGGAGTTAGTTAGTGCTAACTCAATCCATAATTTTAAGAACAAGTATGATAAGAATCACTACTTACGAAATGGAACCGACCAGGAGATGGGGAGTTACAAGATTGAAGGTCTTTCCCGTAAGCACAATTAGGTTGACTATAAAAAAACAGTGATAGAAAAAATGAAAGATGTTGTGATGGAAAAGGCTAATCCACTGCTTAAACAGGCACTTGATAAAGAGAAGACAGTGGTAATCTCAGGCATAACTAAATCCCAGGAGTCAACATGGCTGGGGAGACTTGAACAAAATAAAGCTAGGGTTTTAGACTTGATAAGGAAGCTTGGGGTAGTATGTGGTCTGGAGAAGTTTGTAAGCATTCGCTAACTGGGTAAATATTCTAAGGAAGGAAGGCAAGACCAATGAAAGTAACCTTTGAGAGAGGGGACACATATAGAGGAATATTGATGAGAAAAACTAAATGACCTTCAAGAATTCGAAAAAGTGTTCGTTAGACAATACAGAACACAGTAATAGATGGAAAGGATCAAAATCTTGTTGCAAGAAGCTAAAAGGTTAAATGAGGAAAGAAATGAAGAAGAGAAGAAATTTTTTTGTTTCAGAACTCTTCCAGCCCAAGGGATAGAGTAGATAATGATAGAAGATCAGGGATGTAGTTTCATTATGATTGCTGTACACAAATGCTGATGGGTAACATGACTGCAGAGAAGGTAGATCAACAGTAACAAACTTATTAGAATTTTAAGATGAGGTAAGCCGAATCTTACAAGGAAATAGAGGGCTGGGCAGATTGCACATTCCTAAACTTCCTGAATGAATTTGACACAATCCCACACGGGAGTTTTATTAAGAAGCTGCAACCTCCTGAATAAGTCTCCGGCAATGCCAAGAATAGGTGGAAATGTCTTGGAATGGATATAGACTTACTTAGAAGGAAAGGAAACAGAGGGTTAGAGTAAGACAGTCAGTGTCTGAATGGAGAAGGGTTAGTAGTGGAGTTCCACAGAGGTCAGTTTTAGGTCCACTTTTGTTCTTTGTATATGTAAATTGCCTACCAGATGATGCAATTGTGAAGAAAGTAAGTGATGAGAACAATGGTAGAGAACTTCAGGAAGCCTTAAATAGTCTGCATGAGTGGTCAGAAAAGTAGCTAATGAAATTCAATACTTCTAAATGTAAGGTATTGAGAATGGATACAAGTGCTAGAATGCCCTAGCTTAGCTACTCAATGGTAGGAGCAGAACTTAAAGAGACAGAGAATGAGAGAAATATAGTAGTATACATACTGGCCTGTGTCCAGAAATGCATATAAATGGCATAGAAAGGGTAGCATTTGCTTTCTTATCAAATGTAAGGGTAGCCTTCAGGCATATAGACAAGGAAATGTTCAGAAATATTTATGTAAGGTATGTGAGGCCAAAGCTTGAATATGAATCCACACTTCAAAAAGCAAGTAAAGTAGTTAAGCTGGAAAAAGTTCAGAGACATGCCACGAAACTGGTGACAGAAATACACAATCTCAGTTATGAAGAGAAGCTGAGGGAATTAGACCTACCATCACTCGAAGCTAGAAGAATGAGAGGGGATATGGAGACGGTTTTTAAATTCTTTCATGGTTATAAACAAAACATACACACTCATTCAAGAATAATTATATCATTGCTACTTGTGGGAATAGATGACCGTAGGATTGTCCTTGCACTCTGCAACGTACAGTTTGCAAAAGCATTATGGCTGACAGCAATGGATCTCTCTCTCTCTCTCTCTCTCTCTCTCTCTCTCTCTCTCTCTCTCTCTCTCTCTCTCTCTCTCTCTCTCTCTCTCTCTCTCTCTCTCTCTCTATCTATCTATCTATCTATCTATCTATCTATCTATCTATCTATCTATCTATCATCTATCTATCTATCTATCTATCTATCTATCTATCTATCTATCTATCTACCTAACTGTTTATGTGGCTATCTATCTATCTATCTATCTATCTATCTATCATTTTAATATGTTTATCCAGTCATCTACGTATCTATCTAGCTATATATAAACGAAGCTGTATGTGTGGAGAGAGAGAGAGAGAGAGAGAGAGAGAGAGAGAGAGAGAGAGAGAGGAGAGAGAGAGAGAGAGAGAGAGAGAGAGAGAGAGAGAGAGAGAGAGAGAGAGAGAGAGAGAGAGAGAGAGAGAGAGAGAGAGTTCGTATAATATAGAAAACAATGGGAGTAGATTAAACTCTACTGTCACCTTTAAAGTGACCTCGGAATGCAATAATAGTTTATCACTTATTATTTCAGAGCAAGCAAAGCGTTGCAATATAGCTATTAAGTGACGTATCTGCCAGTTATATTGCTTTTTTTTTATTTATGCTTTACAATAGTGAGCAATTGTAATATTATCAGACTCTTTGTAAATGTGCAGAGTGTAAGGACACAACTGAGCTTGTCTATATTCATGCTTAAGTTTGGCCTGTGGCCAAGCGCGCGAGTAGGCAATGAGCGCAGGTTTGATCCCATTGTGGTACGTTAGGAAGAGCATCCAGCCTTAATTCCCAGCTTCAACGTGCCTGTGTACGCCCCGGTTCGATTGGGGACTTATTGTAACAAATAAACGGAGCATATACACTATGGTAAAAAAAAAAATAATAATAATTACGCATTTTTTAATATATATAAAGAGAAACGTAAATTTAAAATCTAGCTAAAAATCGCTAACTTAAACAACCGCTAATCTTCGAAGAAATAGACTGCGCTGTCATCTAGCAATCATTGTTTGAACTAGAAAGTAATTAAAGACATACGGAGTTGCACTATTTTCTATTTAGTTGCTCTCTGAATTGAGTCTACCAATGATAATTCACAAAAATCTCGTTGCGAGTTTTTTCAGCAAATCAGCGCGCAGTTCATCTAACTTCTGGAAACATCCCACGTGTTATATAAGTCAATCAGCTCTGATATGACAAATTAAACCTTTCTTATTTAGCTACTAAAGGCTATTTTATTCTATTTAAGATGCTTCAAGTGGATTAATTCAGTTTTACATCAATAAATGTTATATCTACGAAGTTATAAACAAAAGTATTTTTTCTCCAAAATAAGAGTATAAAACTTGGCCTAATTAGTTTGTTGATGAGCACTGTTCTCTATTGTGGTATGTGTGATTACCTAATTGTGTTTACAGGAAAGAGCCCAAAGCTAGTATCTTCCCGTCTCCTGATCAGTTCCATTGTATACTTAGTGATACTTATCATACCTGTCCTTAAAACTATGGATTAAGATAGCATTTACTACCTCCTTGCTTAGCGAATTCCAATTATCAACTACTCTTGCACTGACAAAGTATTCCCTTACATCCTGCAAAGAAGTTTTCTTACGAAGCTTCAAACTATGACCTCTTGTTCTAGAGCCTGCCATATCAAAATATCGATCCCTATCCACTCTATCATAACCATGAAGGAATTTAAAGACTGTCACCATATCCCCCCTCAATCTTCTAGCTTCGAGTGATGGTAAGTCTAATTCCCTCAGCCTCTCATCATAACTGAGATTACGTATTTCTGGCACCAGTTTCGTGGCATGTCTTTGAACTTTTTCAAGCTTAGCTATGTGCTTTTTCAAGTGCGGATTCCAAAAGGGGGCTGCATATTCGAGTTTTGGCCTCACATAGGTTACATAAATATTTCTGAACATTTCCTTGTCCATGTGCCTGAAGGCTACCCTTACATTTGATAAGAAGGTATATGATGCCCTTACTCTACCATTTATATGTATTTCTGGAGACAAATCTGCTAGTATGTTTACTCCTAGATCTCTCTCATTTTCTGTCTCTTGAAGTTGTACTCCAGCCACCGAGTAGTCAAGCTTGGGCCTTCTTGCACTTGTACTCATTCTCGTTACCTTACATTTTGAAGTATTGAGTCTCATTATTCACTTTTCTGACCACTCATGCAGACTGTTTAGATCTTCCAGAGGTTCTCTACCATTGTTCTCGTTTTTTACTTTCTTCACAATCTTTGCATCATCTGCAAACATATCCATGAATGAATTTACAACCTCTGGTAGGTCATTTACATATACAAGGAACAAAAGTTTCCTCAAAACTGAACCCTGTGAAACTGCACTACTAACTCTTCTCCATTCAGACACTGAGAATCTTACTCTAACCCTCTGTTCCCTTCCTTCTAAGTAAGTTTGTTTGTGTGTGTGTACTTACCTAATTGTAATTACCTAATTGTGTTTACGGGAAAGAGCCCAAAGCTCGTATCTTCCCGTCTCATGATCAGTTCCAGTTTATACTTAGTGATACTTATCGTACCTGTATTAAAACTATAAATTGATATAGCATTAACTACCTCCTCGCTTAGCGAATTCTAATTATCAACTACTCTTACACTGAAAAAGTATTTCCTTACATCCTGCAAAGAAGTTTTCTTACGAAGCTTCAAACTATGACCTCTAGTTCTAGAGCCAGCCATATCAAAATATCGATCCCTATCCACTCTATCATAACCATGAAGGAATTTATAGACTGTCACCATATCCCCCCTCAATCTTCTAGCTTCGAGTGATGGTAAGTCTAATTCCCTCAGCCTCTCATCATAACTGAGATTACGTATTTCTGGCACCAGTTTCGTGGCATATCTTTGAACTTTTCAAACCTAGCTAGGTGCATTTTCAAGTGCAGATTCCAAAAGGGGGCTGCATATTCGAGTTTTGGCCTCACATAGGTTACATAAATATTTCTGAACATTTCCTTGTCCATGTGCCTGAAGGCTACCCTTATATTTGATAAGAATGCATATGCTGCCCTTACTATGCCATTTATATGTATTTCTGGAGACAAATCTGCCAGTATGTTTACTCCTAGATTTCTCTCATTTTCTGTCTCTTCAAGTTGTATTCCAGCCACCGAGTAGTCAAGCTTGGGCCTTCTTGCACTTGTTCCCAATCTCATTACCTTACATTTTGAAGTATTGAATTTCATTAGCCACTTTTCTGACCACTCATGCAGACTATTTAGATCTTCCTGAAGTTCTCTACCATTGTTCTCGTTTTTTGCTCTCTTCACAATCTTTGCATCATCTGCAAAAATATTCATGAATGAATTTACAGACTCTGGTGGGTCATTTACATATACAAGGAACAAAAGTGGCCCTAAAACTGAACCCTGTGGAACTACACTACTAACTCTTCTCCATTCAGACACTGAGTGTCTTACTCTAACCCTCTGTTCCCTTCCTTCTAAGTAAGTTTTTATCCATTCCAAGACATTTCCACCTATTCTAGCCATTGCTTGCAGCTTCCTAATAAGTCTCCCATGTGGAACAGTGTCAAACGCTTTCTGGAAGTCTAGGAATATGCAATCTGCCCAACCCACTCATTCCTGTAAGATTCGGCTTACCTCATCATAAAATTCTAATAAGTTTGTTACTGTTGATCTACCTTCTCTGAAGCCATGTTGCCTCACTGACAAAAAGTTGAAGGATTCCAAGTGAAGAGAGATATGTTTCCTTAGTAGTTTCTCCATAACTTTGCAAACTATGCTGGTTAAGGAAACTGGTCTATAGTTCAGAGCCGTATCCCTTCTTCCCTTTTTGAAGATAGGTATCACATTTGCTTGTTTCCAGCATCTTGGAATCTCCCCTGACTCCAGTGACATTTTAAATATGATAGTGCCACTGATATTAAGTTTGCGCATTTTTTAAGCACTTGAGGGGATATGTCATCAGGACCTGTAGCTTTATGAACATCTAAATCCATCAGCGCTTTGCATACCTCTGTGGCTGTAAGGTTGATGTTCTCTAATACCGGCCCTTGAGCTTTTATCTCTGCAATCTGAGGTGGTGGGGTATTTTCTACTGTAAATACTGACTGAAACTCCTTGTTCAGTTCTTTGCAGATCTCTTCATCCGTCTCAGTGATGCTTCCATCCGCTCTCTTTAGCCTTAAAACCTGTTCTTTTACCTTCAGTTTTCCTCTGATAAAGCTGTGGAAAAGCTTGGGATTTTCTTTAGCCTTACTGGTGCTGTCCCTCTCATAGTCTCTCTCTGTCTCTCTCCTTTTACTTAGGTAGTCATTTCTTGCTCTTTTGTAGGTTTGCCAGGCATTTATGATTTTTCTCCTCCTATACCTTTTCCAGCATTTGTCTCTCCACTCCTTAGTTCTTTTACACTCATTATCGAACCATTTCTCTCTGGCATGAATTACACCTACTTTGGTGACAGGTATGCAGCAATCTACTATCTTCCAATATTTCTCACAAAAGATGTCATACATTTCTTGCACAGATTTGTCGTAAAATAAGGTTCTCCAGTCAATAACTGCAAAAAGCTCATTCATTTTGATGTAATCTCCTTTCTGATAGTTCCTCCTCATGTCCTCAGTGCCTCTACTTTCAGGCAGAATATCTTCAATGATATACTCCATCAACAACACACAGTGGTCACTTTTCAATTGGTGGTTCATACTCAATTTTTTCAATATCCAACACATTATCTGTGAATACTAGATCAAGTAGTGATGGTTCATCCCCACCCCTGGCCCTCGTTGGTTCCATTACATGTTGGTGTAGGAAATTTCCTTGTACACAATATAGAAATCTTGCCCCGCATGAGTCCTCACCACTGTGTGGGTCAAGATTTATCCAATCTATCTCTTTATGATTAAAATCTCCCATAATCAAAATCCTACATATTTTCTCCCGTCCCATGTTAACAACTGAGTTTATGATTTCAATAGTACCTATATGACATTCCTCATAAACTTCTAGCCTATTCTGGTTCCTTGGTGGGTTATGTACAACAGTTTTTATAATGCTCTCTGACCCAGTATTTATGCGAGCGACAAGAAATTCCATGAACTCACTTCCTATAGCCAAGTTTATTTCTTCAACTTGAATCCTTTCACTTATGAGCAGTGCTATCCCTTTCAACCCTTAATATTCTGAAGCCCTTAGGAAAAACTGTGACACTGTTTATGTCCTCACTCAACTTAGTCTCTGTAATTGCTACTATATCTGCCTTACTGTTGTGAATCCTATTTTTTAATTCTACTGCCTTGCCCGCTAATCCATCAGCATTTGTGTATAACAATCTTAATGAGACCCCATCCCCTGATCTTCTGTCATTATCTTCTTTATCTCCCCTTTGTCTGGAAGAACTCTGAAATGAAAATTTTTCTTCTCTTCTTCATTTCTTTCCTCATTTAACCTTCTTGCCTCTTCCAACAAGTTTTTGATCTTTCCCATCTCTTCCTGTGTTCTGTATCATCTAATGAACACTTCTTTGAATTCTTGAAGGTCTTTTAGGCTTTTTTTCTCAACAATATTTCCCTACATGTTTCCCCTCTCTCAAAGGTTACTTTTGTTGGTCTCGGCTTTCCTTCCCTCGAATATTTGCCTAGTTGGTGTATGTTTACAATATCCTCAGGACCACAAACTACTCCAAGCTTTCTTATCAGGTCTACAACCCTAGCTTTATTTTCTTCAAGTCTTCCCTGCCATGTTGGCTCCTGGGATTCGCTTATGCCTGAGATTACCACTGTCCTCTTTTTATCACCTGCCTGTTTGATGAATGGATTTGCCCTTTCCATCACAACGTCTTTCATTTTTTCAATTACTGTCTCTTTATAGTCAACTGTTTGTATGTTTTCCAGTGCCACCACCTTTACAGCCTCTTTTACTGCCACATTCCCCTTTAGTGCATCGGCAAAGGAAGTTTTCATGGCATCATTTTCCATATTCAGCTCCTGGAACTCTTTTCTAAACTGTTCAATGTTTTCCTTAATCTGGACATTCCAAGCTGCAATCTCGTCTCTCTCAGAAGAGAGCAATAGAGTAACATTAAATTCATACAGGTTGTCATTCAACTGTGTTTTGTTATCATCTTGTTTAGAAATTCTGTTTTCTAGTTCACTCTTTTCTCCTTACAGCTTCTTTATTCGTTTTTCTAGTTCCTTTCTCTCCTGCCCTTGTGCTTTATTTGCTTCCTCCAAAAATCTTATTTCCTTTCTGAGTGTTTCATTCTCTTTCATTTCTCTATCCATATTCTGAATTTTATCATCAAGGCTTATAACCATTGCATCTAAATCCTTGAATTTCTGTTTTAGTCTCCTAATAGCTACCCCTCCTCCCGACCCATGGGTGTGTGTGTGTGTGTGTGTGTGTGTGATTACCTAATTGTGATTACCTAATTGTGTTTACGGGAAAGAGCCCAAAGCTCGTATCTTCCCGTCTCCTGATCGGTTCCATTTTTAGACTTAGTGATACTTATCATACCTGTCCTTAAAACTATGGATTGAGGTAGCATTAACTACCTCCTCGCTTAGCGAATTCCAATTATCAACTACTCTTACACTGAAAAAGTATTTCCTTACATCCTGCAAACAAGTTTTCTTCCGAAGCTTCAAACTATGACCTCTAGTTCTAGAGCCAGCCATATCGAAATATCGATCCCTATCCACTCTATCATAACCATGAAGGAATTTAAAGACTGTCACCATATCCCCCCTTACTCTTCTAGCTTCGAGTGATGGCAAGTCTAATTCCCTCAGCCTCTCATCATAACCGAGATTGCGTATTTCTGGCACCAGTTTCGTGGCATGTCTTTGAACTTTTTCAAGCTTAGCTATGTGCTTTTTCAAGTGCGGATTCCAAAAGGGGGCTGCATATTCGAGTTTTGGCCTCACATAGGTTACATAAATATTTCTGAACATTTCCTTGTCCATGTGCCTGAAGGCTACCCTTACATTTGATAAGAATGCATATGCTGCCCTTACTACGCCATTTATATGTATTTCTGGAGACAAATCTGCCAGTATGTTTACTCCTAGATCTCTCTCATTTTCTGTCTCTTGAAGTTGTACTCCAGCCACCGAGTAGTCAAGCTTGGGCCTTCTTGCACTTGTACCCATTCTCATTACCTTACATTTTGAGGTATTGAATTTCATTAGCCACTTTTCTGACCACTCATGCAGATTATTTAGATCCTCCTGAAGTTCTCTACCATTGTTCTCGTTTTTTACTTTCTTCACAATCTTTGCATCATCTGCAAACATATTCATGAATGAATTTACAGACTCTGGTAGGTCATTTACATATACAAGGAACAAAAGTGGCCCTAAAACTGAACCCTGTGGAACTCCACTACTAACTCTTCTCCATTCAGACACTGAGTGTCTTACTCTAACCCTCTGTTCCCTTCCTTCTAAGTAAGTTTTTATCCATTCCAAGACATTTCCACCTATTCTAGCCATTGATTGCAGCTTCCTAATAAGTCTCCCATGTGGAACAGTGTCAAACGCTTTCTGGAAGTCTAGGAATATGCAATCTGCCCAGCCCTCTCTTTCCTGTAAGATTTGGCTTACCTCATCATAAAATTCTAATAAGTTTGTTACTGTTGATCTTCCTTCTCTGAAGCCATGTTGCCTCACTGACAAAAAGTTGAAGGATTCCAAGTGAAGAGAGATATGTTTCCTTAGTAGTTTCTCCATAAGTTTGCAAACTATGCTGGTCAAGGAAACTGGTCTATAGTTCAGAGCCGTATCCCTCCTTCCCTTTTTGAAGATAGGTATCACATTTGCTTGTTTCCAGCATCTTGGAATCTCCCCCGACTCCAATGACTCCTTAAATATGATACTTAGTGCCACTGATATTGTGTTTGCGCATTTTTTAAGCACATGAGGGGATATGTCATCAGGACCTGTAGCTTTATGAACATCTAAATCCATCAGCGCTTTGCATACCTCTGTGGCTGTAAGGTTGATGTTCTCTAATACCGGCCCTTGAGCTTCTATCACTGCAATCTGAGGGGGTGGGGTATTTTCTACTGTAAATACTGACTGAAACTCCTTGTTCAATTCTTTGCAGATCTCTTCGTCCGTCTCAGTGATGCTTCCATCCGCTCTCTTTAGCCTTAAAACCTGTTCTTTTACCTTCAGTTTTCCTCTGATAAAGCTGTGGAAAAGCTTGGGATTTTCTTTAGCCTTCCTGGTGATGTCCCTCTCATAATCTTTCTCTGCCTCTCTCCTTTTACTTAGGTAGTCATTTCTTGCTCTTTTGTAGGTTTGCCAGGCATTTATGTTTTTTCTCCTCCTATACCTTTTCCAGCATTTGTCTCTCCACTCCTTAGCTCTTTTACACCCATTATCGAACCATTTCTCTCTGGCATGAATTACACCTACTTTGGTGACAGGTATGCAGCAATCTACTATCTTCCCATATTTCTCACAAAAGATGTCATACATTTCTTGTACAGATTTGTTGTAATATAAGGTTCTCCAGTCAATAACTGCAAAAAGCTCATTCATTTTGATGTAATCTCCTTTCTGATAGTTCCTCCTCATGTCCTCAGTGCCTCTACTCTCAGGAAGAATGTCTTCAATGATATACTCCATCAACAACACACAGTGGTCACTCTTTCCAATTGGTGGTTCATACTCAATATTTTCAATATCCAACACATTATCTGTGAACACCAGATCAAGTAGTGATGGCTCATCCCCCACCCCTGGCTCTTGTTGGTTCCATTACATGTTGGTGTAGGAAATTCCCTTGTACGCAATCTAGGAATCTTGCCCCAAAGGAGTCCTCACCACTGTGTGGGTCAAGATTTATCCAATCTATCTCTTTATGATTAAAGTCTCCCATAATCAAAATCCTACATTTTTTCTCCCGCGCCATGTTAACAACTGAGTTTATGACTTCAATCGTACCTATATGACTTTCCTCATAAATTTCAAGCCTATTTTGGTTCCTTGGTGGGTTGTATACAACAGTTATTATAATGCTCTCTGACCCAGTATTATGCGAGCAACAAGAAATTCCCTGAACTCACTTTCTATAGCCAAGTTTATTTCTTCAACTTGAATCCTCTCACTTATGAGCAGTGCTATCCCTCCACCAGTCCTCTCAGATCTTTCGACCCTTAGTATTCTGAAGCCCTTAGGAAAAACTGTGACACTGTTTATGTCCTCACTCAACTTAGTCTCTGTAATTGCTACTATATCTGCCTTACTGTTGTGAATCCTATCTTTTAATTCTACTGCCTTACCAGCTAATCCATCAGCATTTGTGTATAACAATCTTAATGAGGCCCCATCCCCTGATCTTCTGTCATTATCTTCTTTATCTCCCCTTTGTCTGGAAGTATTCCGTAACGAAAATTTTTCTTCTCTTCTTCATTTCTTTCATCATTTACAAGAAGGCAATGAAATAATATACATAAAAAATACAAGATACGTAAAAGGAAATTTGAACCAAGTCGTAATTAACAGTGGCGACTGCATTTAAAACAGCTTCACCTATTCAACACTAAACTAAAAGTTTCCACCATGTTCTTGCTTTCTGAGTCCCACAGAGGGAAATATAAAACTACAATCAAAGAAATATTTTTCATCGCCTTCTTCGCCTTCCATTAGGAATAACGTTATTACACCTGGATACATTCCACCAGAGTTCATTAACACACTATACTAAAGAAAGCGAAGTAAAATCCATTTTACACGTACAAATTGAAATGCGTTTGTAAGCTAAAATAAACAAGTACAGTATTTATTACATAAAAGATAAACATGAAAATAAACAACACATCAGAGAAGTAATCTTTACAGACTAGTCAAACTGAGGCTAACAGCACCAGCTTCCTCATATGAGAGTAATGACCGTCGACTTAGTAGATCAGCGAGATCATTTTCCTTTCCATCAACAAGTTGGGCAGTGAATTTGAAAAGATTCAGGTTAAGTACCCACCTTTTAAGGCGAGGATTCAGTTTGTCTGCAGTCTGTAAATATAGAAGAGGATGGTGGTTGGTTCTCAGTGTAAAATGTCGGCCATACAGATGAATTCAAATTTCTTTATGGTCCAATATGCAGTTAGAGCTTCCTTCTCCATGGTGGAGTAATTCCGCTCTGCAGGGCAAAGCCTGCGGCTTGCAAATTGCACTGGAGCTACTTCTGCTGAGTTGTCTGGTTGAGCTTGCAAGAGCACGGCACCCAGGCCTTCGTCTGAGGCATCGGTCTGCAAGATAAAGGGAAAGTCAGGGTTTACCAGTTGTAATACTGGCTCACCTGCCAATGCTTTTCGTAGCTTGAAAAATGCTCTCTCCTCTTCGTCTGTCCATTGGACAGGGGAGGTCTTACCTCGCTTTGACAAGGTCATTTGCTGCAAAGGGGCAGTGATAGTATTAAAATGTGGAATGAACCATTGGTAGTAGCCGACACTACCCAGGAATTATTTCAGTTTAGTGACAGTAGCAGGTTTCTACATGTCCTTTATAGCTTGCACCTTGTCCTGTAAAGGGGAAAACTCCTTCTCCTACCAAGTGGCCGAGATACTGCTATTGTAAGAAACCAATCTCACATTTGGAAGGCTTTAAAAGAAGTCCATGCTGGTTCAGATGATCGAGAACTCCTCAAAAAGTCTTCTTGAGGTGCGATGACCAATCCTGAGAATGCACCAGGATGTCGTCTATAAAGCATGAAACATTGTCGAGGTCCTTTAACACTGTCCTCATGAGTCGGCTGAAGCAACCAGGGGCATACACTATACCAAAAGGCATGACCCTGAACTGGTATAGACCTTACCTTGTGGAAAAGGCCATTAGAAGCTTGTAGTCTCGCTCAGCAGGACTTACCAAAATCCACTGGCCAGGTCCAATTTGGACAGGTAGCGGGCTCGGGAGAGCAATGAGAAAATATACTCAGCGTCGGCAATGGGCTCTCCATCAAAGATGGTACAGGAGTTAAGCTTATGACAGTCAAGGTAGAACTTGTGACTGCCATCTCGCTTACGCATTGCCAGTAACAGCAAACACCAAAGCGAAATGCTCTTTTCAACTATTCCGAGGCAGACCCAAGTGTCAAGATCTTCCTTTAGCTGCACGGACAGCTGCTGGGAAAGGCCATAGGAATGCCGAAATGGCTTTTGGTCAGTCAATCTGACATGATGCTCAAGGGTAGCGGTAGTGCCTGGAGGTCATTGAAGATGTTCTCGTAGTCATCTAATGGCTTGTTCAGCTATTCCTGTTGACTCGATTGCAGTCTGGAGCTAATAATGCAATTACTCAAAGTTTCCTTTCGGTGTGTGGGAATGGCAGGATCCTTGTCATCATCAAAAGTTAAGCTTATGTCTTCAATTGCAAGGGCAGTGGCTGCGGCCAGATGGGCTTCTTCCGATAAACTCCACTCCCGTAAGTCTGTCTAGACTGCAAGGGAGGAGTCTTCCAATATAGGAGGTAAGGGGTGGCTATAATGGAGCCCCTGTGTTGCTGCAGCCTCGGAGGTACTGTTGATGCAGAGGTCACCTATTCGGGTTGCTGAGTGCCAGTGCAGGATTCCTGTGGGCCTCCGGGTCCTCACATGCAGCTTCAGCTGGTTGATGTGGTATTTCCGGTTATTGCTATCAACATTTAACACGTAATTGTCGGGGTCACAAAGTGTACCACAGTGTACGGTCCTTTCCAGTGTAGCATTAGCTTGCGAGTATCTGCTGGAAGAAGTAACAGAGCTCGATCTCCGGGTGTCAGGGCACGATGCCAGGCACGCTTGTCAAAGAGGAGCTTGGCAGTCTGCTGGTGACCCTTAATGGCTAATTGTGCTGTGCTCCAGGCCTTTTTGAGATCGGACGAAAACTTCAAAATATACTCATGGACGTCCCTATCGCCATCCTTGATGGTTGGTGTGTCCCAACATTCTGCCAAGAATTCCACTGAGCCTCTGGCCTTATGACCATTTATCAGCTTGAAAGGAGAGTATCCAGTTG
>JAXCGZ010021928.1:5000-22500 GCA_037179515.1 Halocaridina rubra | reverse complement strand
ATATATATATATATATATATATATATATATATATATATATATATATACTGTATATGTATATGTATGTATTTTTTTTTTATTCCAGGTAAGTGCCTTGTGTTATTCAACAGAAACTTAGAATCCGCAAATCGTAAGTACAATTCTGTCTTGATAAGAATATAGAAACATTAATAGTATATGCATTTAACCTTCCAACCATTTATCCATCCTTCCATTCATACATACGTACACACATGCGTGCATACATACATGCATGCATACATCCATACACTCATTCATACACATACATACATACATACATACATACATACATACATACATACATACATACATACATACATACATACATACATACATACATACATACGTAAGTATATATATGTATATACATACATATATAAGTACATACATATATACATGCAAACGTACATAAATACATACATACATACATACATGCTTGCATATGTACATACATATATGCATACATATATATATATATATATATATATATATATATATATATATATATATATATATATATATATATACATATAAACGTATATACATACATACATGCATGCATACATACATGCATACATACATTCATACATACATACATACATACATACATGCATGCACATGTACATACATATATGCATACATACATATATACATATAAACATATATACATACATACATGCATGCATACATACATGCATACATACATTCATACATACATACATACATACATGCATGCACATGTACATACATATATGCATACATACATATATACATATAAACATATATACATACATACATGCATGCATACATACATGCATACATACATTCATACATACATACATACATACATACATACATACATACATACATACAAGTAAGTAAAATAAAAAAAAAGATTGCTTTCTTTCCAGAGTAATTTGATATAAAGCAAACTTGATGAAAAGGGAATTCTGATATACGAAAAAAAAAGATTGAATTATGAAGGAAAAAAAATGAAATATTAACAATTTAGATGAAGCGAAAATAAAATATAATAAATAACAGCATGCTTAGAAATGAGTGATACTTGGACATGTAAAAAATGGTGTCAATTAGATATGAACCCACAGAAAAATAGCATTTGATGGAAATTAATCAAATGACGCAATAAATAAGAGTAACAATATATAAGCAAATAAGACTTTAGTGCTACATACCGACAAAATATAATTGCAAAAGATAGTAAGGGGAAAAAATAGACATAAATCCCCAAAATCGAAGTAGACAAATAAAGAATAATTTCAAAAAAAAAAAAAATGGCCGCCATGAAATGTAAAAAATGGGTTAAAAAAAAAAGTATAAAACTCTAAAGAAAAGGGAAAAAAAAAGAGAGCAAAAACCTTATTATGTGGAGAGTCCCTCCTTGTTTTTAATTTATGTGGGATGGGTAGGGTGAGGGGTGGGGGTGAGGGGGGTAAAGTTGCGAGAACTAATAAATCAAAATTCTCAACTACAGCTTCAACCGGCCTTTGAAATTTCATCCCCTCCTTTATTGATACACCTTGTGCTTTACCTGTAAGATTTACTTGAATTGCTCCTTTATTTGTCCTAGCTTTAATTAGCTTCGCTCGTGGTTCTCCGTCTCCTAGCCATGCGATACCAAGTCTCTGAGGTGAGTAAACACACCTGAAACTACCAACTGGAGTAGCAGTGTAATATTGGTAGTCGCCGTGGCTCAAGCGGTAGCGTCCGCGACTCTGAGGCGTCATTTCGAGGGTTCGCGCCCCGTCACGGTCTGAGGTTAGCAAGGGCATGCACTCAGGGTAACGATTACATCTGCCAAAACAAGTCCTTCGTAAGAAGGCAACCATCCTAGCCCTTGGTAGAAAAGGGAGTCCGTGACGTAAAACCGGAACAATAAGCAGTGTAATATTGAAATTAGTTGAGGAAGGACTAAGAAGCTTTGATGTGACTGTTGCTATAAAGTGAGGATAGCTTTATTTAGCTTAGTAAAGCTGGAGGAGACCCAGCTAGAGATTGCCTGAGGTGCGTGTTAAGCAGTTGATCCAGAAAGCTTTTCCAAAACTGAACTCTATTACCAATATATGTATGTATTTATGTATTTCTATGTATGTACGTAAGTACGTATGTAATGTATGTATGTGTGTATTTATGTATGTCTGTGTCAATATATTCCAGTAACAAAAGCAAAACGCCAGACGAACAAATGCGACGGAGTATATATATATATATATATATATATATATATATATATATATATATATATATATATATATATATATATATATATATATATATATATATATATATATATAATTATATATATATATATCGGAACTTTTGGCTTCCTGGGTATGCGGATATTTATTCTTGACTTTCTGAATCTCTCCTGTAGATCCAGAAATGTTCATTGTATGTATGTGATTACCTAATTGTGTTTACGGGAAAGAGCCCAAAGCTCGTTATCTTCCCGTCTCCTGATCGGTTCCATTTTATACTTAGTGATACTTATCATACCTGTCCTTAAAACTATGGATTGAGATAGCATTAACTACCTCCTCGCTTAGCCAATTCCAATTATCAACTACTCTTACACTGAAAAAGTATTTCCTTACATCCTGCGAAGAAGTTTTCTTACGAAGCTTCAAACTATGACCTCTAGTTCTAGAGCCAGCCATATCAAAATATCGATCCCTATCCACTCTATCATAACCATGAAGGAATTTAAAGACTGTCACCATATCCCCCCTCACTCTTCTAGCTTCGAGTGATGGTAAGTCTAATTCCCTCAGCCTCTCATCATAACTGAGATTGCGTATTTCTGGCACAGTTTCGTGTATGAATGTATGTATGTATGCGTGTATGTATGTATATTCAAAATTGTTATGAGAGAGTAACAGAACTCCGTTCTTTTATTGCCTTCGTATTGTGGAATTTCATTAGCTTCAATATACCTTTGCTTAGGAAAAAAAAAACTGTACTATTGTATTCCCTTGGGAAGGAAAATTTGGTCTTGCATTCTCCCCGTGTCGTAGGAAGAGACCGAATGGGATAGGGATAGCGGAAGCTATCACTTCTTCCCTAGCTGATGGTAATAGAGGGTATTGTACGAAGAAGCTCACCAGCATCAGCTCATGTGCTGTACTATGGCCACTCTGATAGATTTAAAGGGAAACGTATGTACATAAGACCTTTGTAAGTACAGGAAATATATTAATTGCAAAATGCATTTTACTGTCATGAACGCCCGTAGTTTTGGTGTTACTGTTGTGGCCATCATAAGCTTGAGTGGACATGTGTTTAGATGTACATCAATTGTAAAGGGATTAGTAGACTGCGAATTGCATATGTACTCTCATGAGAGTCAGTTTACACGATTACGGATCGGTGACAGTTGCACTCTCATGCGAGTATATTATACTTAGAATATCTTCACCTGTTCAACGTAGAAATGTCAAGTAGATATATTGATACTATCGAATTTTAAAGTAAAATGAGATATATATATTTATGTCTCACTCTCTTAAATTCTTAATTGTTGTTCTCCGTTTGTGCAATCAGAGGCTTTTGTTCACCAGTGCCCTCCATCATCGCATTGAATCGTGATCTCCTCACTATTTGAAGAATGGTATTTGCTCCCTCGGTAAATATTTGTATTGGTAGAGTAATTACGTGACGTCATCGGTAGAGAAGTAATTTCATTGGTTGCAACTATGACCGAAGGATGACGTCATTGTATTTTTAGCATTGTTGATTGGTGGATGATATAATGACGAAATAGATACTTTGCTCTCCTATTAGTCGATATCTTTGTACATTGATGACATCACGATTGTAGTCTTTTCTTATTGGCGCATTGTTCTACTCGTCAATGAACCTCGGAAAAATAAATAAAATAAAATAAATTCTTTTGTGATATGTTTGCATTATCTCAAGCGGCATTGACCGCCACTTGGGAGAGAGAGAGAGAGAGAGAGAGAGAGAGAGAGAGAGAGAGAGAGAGAGAGAGAGAGAGAGAGAGAGAGAGAGAGAGAGAGAGAGAGAGAGAGAGAGAGATTTGTCAATGTCTACAAGGATCTCCATATCGCATCATCAGACAATTTTGCCAGGAGAACTATCTGCAAAATTATGTCTTTTGTAAAAGTTGGTCAAAGCCATGTTTTGGACATATTTAGTTAATTCGTGATACATGTTCATATTTTGCCTTGACTCAGCCACTCCCCTTATAAGAGGGAAAAATGACTTATGTATCTAGATAGATATTATTATTATTATTATTATTATTATTATTATTATTATTATTATTATTATTATTATTATTATTATTATTATTATTATTATTAGTTTTGCTATTATTACTATTATTATAACAATAATTATCTTTAGTAGTAGTAGTAGTAGCATTATAATAATAATTATTATTATTATCATCATTATTTTTATTATGATTATTATTATAATGTTTATTATTATTATTATTATTTTTATTATGATTATTATTATAATGTTTATTATTATTGTTATTATTATTAATAATGATAATAATAATTATTATTATTATTATTATTATTAATATTTTTATTATTATTATTATTATTATTATTATTATTATTATTATTATTATTATTATTATTATTATTATTATTATTATTATTATTATTATTATTATTATTATTATTATCATTTTTATTATAATTCAAGCAACCATCCCAGCTGAAAAAAGTCAGTAATTTTAAACCAGGTGGCTCTGGCAGAGGAATCATCTTGGTGAAGAAAAGTTAAAAGAGAATTTATAAAATGGTACAACTCAGTATTGACCGGGACTCGAACCTAAGACACAATGACTGTGCCAAGGGGTCAAGGGATAAAATATGATTCATGTGTTCACATATGTTACTGTGTTTATTTGATTATTATTGATGCCTATATAGACTGGGATTTGAATTTAATGTGAAAACGAAGCTACGAGTGAGGTTGGGAAAAGCTGAAATATGAACACAAAGGCATTCAGAAAGAATGCGTTTATTCCTAGCAAAGCAGTTAGCTTTTAGGTTGGCTTCTCTCTTAGACCTTCTGTGGTAAATTTGGTAGCGCCTTTGCACAGTAATTATGAGTCTTAGGTTCAAGTCCCGGTCAAGTGGTAAAATATGATTCAAGTTTTCACATATGTTAATGTTTATTTATATATATATATATATATATATATATATATATATATATATATATATATATATATATATATATATATATATATGGCCTCCCATATGTGTTTTATGAATAAAACAGAATAATTTATCATTGTCTTTTTATAGTGATAATGGTGATAATAATAATAATAATAATAATAATAATAATAATAATAATAATAATAATAATAATAATAATAATAATAATAATAATAATAATAATAGCAATATTAATAATGTTAATAATACCTTGAAAATCGCAAGAACAAACCACTTTTTTCTTTTTAGGGTATATCTCTTATTCTCAACATCATTAAAATGCAATTAACTAATTGCTAAACCCGAAATGTGATGGTTATGGCGAATATGAATCCTAATGCCAATCTTAATTACATATAAATTATTGTGAAATGACAAAATTATGTTAGGGTTACTTTGTAAAAAACTCTCTCTCTCTCTCTCTCTCTCTCTCTCTCTCTCTCTCTCTCTCTCTCTCTCTCTCTCTCTCTCTCTCTCTCTCTCTCTCTCTCTCTCTCTCTCTCTCTCTCTCTCTCTCTCTCTCTCTCTCTCTCTCTCTCTCTTTAGGCCCAATCATCCTTACTGGGGGAGCCTATTCGACGATATGTAATATTTATTCTTTGCGAGATTTCGCCATTTCGCATTCGGGTATGCAAAGATACTTGGGTATAAGAATAGAGTCAGATATAATCTAATGCATTATATTGTCTTCTTAAAATGACAGACGAAGAGGAGTGAGGTAAAGTAATGCATATATTGAGGTATTCGCGTATATATATACGCAAGAGGGTAGCAGATGTCTTGTGCAAGTACAATGGGTAGAACGGTAGCGGGTTACTAGTTATGCCGGCCTACCACTCTCTCTCTCTCTCTCTCTCTCTCTCTCTCTCTCTCTCTCTCTCTCTCTCTCTCTCTCTCTCTCTCTCTCTCTCTCTCTCTCTCTCTCTCTCTCTCTCTCTCTCCCTGCGGAAATACCGATCGAATATTTGCGTTTTAGTTCACCTGTTTTTGCGTATTTTCAGTACTCTTTTCGACCTAGAATATAATCTTAGAATTTACATTTAGGAATAAAATTGTAATCATTTTAACTGGTTAGTAGCAATATTTTTTATTTAATGTTCAAGGTCTTTTTTCGTCATTTTTTATATTTTTTTCTTTTTCCAAGTTCCAGAATTCAAGTTTTTGCGCGTGTGCGGGAGCTGGAAAAACGTCCTTCTGTGTGTGTGTGTGTGTGTGCGCTAGCGCTCTTTTTTTTTTATTAATAAAACTTTTTCTTTCATCTCACTCTTTCTGTGCCTAGAGTTGGAAAAAGCTTCCTCTATCCCTTTCACCTAATTGCAAAACCTTATGAAAATAAAGATTTTTACTTAGTGGTATTTTTCCCGTGGAAGGCAGATAGGAGGTTGTTGGATGCCCTCCTCTCCCTCTCTTGCTACCTCCCTCTCGCTCTCCTCATTCCAGACCACCTCCAGGTGCCCCACAGTTTTACGGAAAGCGACAGTAAACTTCCAGATCCAGTTCTGCAACATTGCAAAAGAATGAATAGCACAAGATGCTCATTACTCTTTTTACCTTCTTTTTGAGACAGTTCTCGTACCATTCCAAATGTTTAGAAGTTGAAGTTGCCTTCCAGACCCAGCTGGATTCTGTGACGTCAGACTTATCATGATAAGACGTCAAAGTTATCAAAACAGTGATTATATATTTGATGACGCAGCGCAATGTAAGTCTTTCATAAATCTGGTTAAGTTTTACTTTTGATAATGATATCTGTGGCACTGATTATGATGGCGTTCCTTTAAAATGGGGTCATGGTTCCTTAAGATGATGTTGGAAGCACCTCCCAGACTCTTGTCTCGGTTAGATAATGTAATGTTGTTGATCCCAGAAATGTCTTAATTCCTTATATTGATACGATTTCAGAAAATATTATTATTGCCTTTCCGGAGTGATAACTCCTCACGAATATGATACTGCTTCTTATCTTCAAATCCAGAATATTTTGGATTCGAATATTTTTCGGTTCCTTAGTAACAATGGTTTTCTTTATTAAATGCTTTTGCCTCTGAACATAAGGTCTTGTTGTGTTGTATTTGATGATATTTCGGTTAATTATGTCTTTGTTTATTCTGTATGATGATGATATTGCTTCGAAAACTTTTGTTTCGATTCACTTGCCCACTGTGATTGATCTGGCTTCGGATATGTAACTAATGGTTCAACGATTTTATATTGGTGTTTCGGAAAGTGAATTTATGATCATTGTATTTGATAAGATTGCTTTAAAATGAAGTCTTTTGCTACTGTATTTGATGACTTTGCTTTGGGAAATGATGTCTTGGTTCATCAAATTTAGTTATTTTGCTTCGGGAAATAAAGTCTTGGTTCACCGTATCTGATTATAATGCTTTGGAAACTTATATCTTGGTTCACCGTACATGAATATTTTGCTCTTGAAAATGATCTCTTGGATCACAGTATATGATTATTTAATTTTGGAAACTTATACCTTGGTTCACCGTACATGTTTATTTTGCTTTTGAAAATGATGTCTTGGTTCACAGTATATGATTATTTACCTTCGGAAAATCATATCTTAGTTCACCGTATATGATTATTGTGCTTTGGAAAGTGATATGTCTTGGTTCACCCTATTTGAATAGTTTGCTCTGGAAATTGATGTCCTAGTTCACCATATTTGATTATTTTGCTATGGAAAGTTATGTCTCCGTTCACCCTAATAATGATAATAATAATAATAATAATAATAATAATAATAATAATAATAATAATAATAATAATAATGATAATAATAATAATAATAATAATAATAATAATAATAATAATAATAATAATAATGACGATATTTAATAACTGATGCATATACCATAATTTCAAACAAAAATAAAACTAGGCTATACTATAAAACTAGTCTATACTTTATTGAACATGCTTTGGCGCTTTCCATGCTTAAACGTTTCTGTTGTGGTTCTCGTATGACTCATTGATGATTTTTCTGTATTTGCTGCTTTTCTTTTGCTGCTTGCTTTATGTGTGTTTTGGTACTTCTATTCTTTTACTGTATTTATTTTTTTTTATATTTTTGTTGGTACTTTATTCTCTGCTACTATTCTTCGAAGGCCTTTGTTGTTTCTACTGTTTTCAGATTTTTTGGCTTTCTAGTTTTTCCGCTGCTTTTCTTGTTGCTTTTATTCCTACTGCTGTTATTTGTTTTTTTGTCGTATTTTCTCACTGCTATTATGGTTACTACATTTTTTCTGTTTAATTTTTTTGTGCTACTTTTCTATTTTTGTGGTCTTGCTTATTTCAATCGCTTTTCTGTTGCTGTTTTTCGTTACTGCTACTTGTTTCTGCTTTCGACTACTGCTCTAATTTTTTCTACTATTTATTATTATTGTTTTGTATTTCTACTTATTTACATTCAGAGATTTAACTGTTCTCTTTCTCTGACGTTCTATTTATTTTTTCATAGCTTTGCAATTCTTCTGTAATTTTTTCTTAATAGTTGATATTTTTTCTCTCTGTTACAGGGATTGCTGCTGTTTCTTGGCAGTACTTTGTCTGATATTAATAATTGTATCAGTGCTTCTTTTCCACGGTATGCTACCCCAAGTAATGTGATTTTGCAAAATCAGCATTTGCTTCTATTTCACTTTATTTATTTATATATTTATTCTTATGTATATTTAGTTATTCATCTGTTTGTTTATTAAATAATTAGGGATATTTACTTATATATAAATATATTGAGATTATTTGTGTTTTTTTTTCTTTTTTAACGTGTTTAGTGTTTATCTTTTGTTATTTTTCCCGTATATTCAATGATTAAATATTGTCATGTAGCTGATATAACTCTATTCTTATGAAAACTTTTTTTTTTTAAGTTCCTCTTAATTATTGTGTTTTGCTTCTCTAATGTTGTCACACTTTCATTTATGCCAAAGCCAAATGTTTTTCCCTCTGGAGGGGGGTGGGGGTTCTAGAACATACTAGAATGTTAGATTGTGCACTATAGAGGCTCGCAGTACGTGCACTCTGATTTACCAATGCCACCTGCAGCCTAACTTGGAATCGAACCTGCTGCTATAGGAACTACGGCGTTGAAAAGAGAAATTGTCGGCCATTGTGTCTGCCACATATTCCCTTCTAATTATTCTTGTATCTTTTCGTCTTCTTTTTTATTATTTATTATTATTATTATTATTCTTATTATTATTATTATTATTATTATTATTATTATTATTATTATTATCATTATTATTATTATTATTATTATTATTATTATTATTATTATTATTATTATTATTATTATTATTATTATTATTATTATTATTACTATTATTATTATTATTATTATTATTATTATCATTATTATTATCATTATTATTATTATTATCATTATTTCTTTTTAATACTTCCCCTCTCCCTTGTTCTCCATTTCCTCCTCCTCCTCCTTCTTCCTATTCTCCTCCTTCCATTTTCTCTCCCGTAGTCTATTTTTTTTTTGTTCTTTTATAAATCTTGTTCCTTTTTCCATATTTAGCTATTGTTTTTCTCCTCTCTACTTCCCTTCATTCGCCTCCCTCTAGAATTCTATCATATTCTCCTATACATCAAATCCTTCTCCTTTTTGCTTCTATTTATGTTTCCTGTTCTTCTTTAAGTCTTGTTCCTGTCACATAGCATTCCCTCACCTCTTCCTTCTTCCTTCTCATCTTCCTATCTCTCTTCCCCCACCATTTACCTCTTTCTTCCTCCCCTCTTCGTTCTTTTTCCTATTTTCTTCCTCCTCTTCTACTCATTCACCTTAGTTTTTCTCTTCTTTTTATAGGGTTTTTCCTTTTTTAAAGTCATTAAGAGCATCCTCCTCCTCCTCCTCCTCCTCCTCCTCCTCCCTTCTTCGAGTCTGATGGTGGTTGAATATAGGTATGGAGTGGTTATACTTGTTTCTAGGAAGTTATTAGATGATGGTGCTGAAAACCCATCCCCTTGCAACTTCTAAATAATATGTTGTTTCCTAAACAATGCCAAGTCAGATGCAACCGAATAACTCGGCCTGCCTCCGATGGGCTTCTCGCCCTCCACTGGCCATGGCTTCGGCTCGCATATTTCGGACTCAATGATGCACTTCACTCTAATTATTATATCTCTTTATCATATGTTTTAAGGAAGATGTTGCTATTTTGTGAGTGTGTACACGTTTATTTTCTGCTTTTTTATTTTTGTAAAAGTATGTTCGAATTTTTATAGGAATATTTTAGTTGTATGTGCTTTATATATATATATATATATATATATATATATATATATATATATATATATATATATATATATATATATATATATATATATATATATATATATACATATGTGTGTGTGTGTGTCTGTGCGTGTGTATGTGTAATTTTTTACATATCTGAAGTTTCTAAAAATTACATTATCTTAAAAAAACAATATATATATATATATATATATATATATATATATATATATATATATATATATATATATATATATATATATATATATATATATATATATATATATATATATATATATATATTGATAGATTGGTCCATTGCATTTTTGTTCCAATTAAAATAGGTGAGGTCACAGAGTCCAAATATATAGGAAGAGATGCCGTAAACCGGAAAATGTTCAAGAGAATCTTTGAAAAATTTAACATCTCATATAAACCTTAACCAATTTATTCGCTTCTCAACTGCTCGTGGTCAGACAAGTGTTTTAGAAATGTGTGCGAGGCTTATTTTGCGTTCCTTGGGAAATGAGGTTGAAATAATTTTATCATTTTCTTTTTTAAGTTTAGTAATCTCACTGTATGATAGTTCGTGAATTAATATTTTTATATTCCTTTGAATGTAGGCTGATAGTTCATTTAGTATAATTTTACTTTTTCTTTAATGATTGGCTATTAGGTCATAAAATTTTATCATACTGTTAAGCTGATAATTCATTTAATGTACCATGTTTATAATGGCCTGATATATCATGATGGATTCGGTTTTACGTCACGAACGCTCTTTTCTACTAAGGGCTAAGACGGTTGCCTTCTTGCGAAGGACTTCTTTTGGCAGAAGTAATCGTTACCCTGAGTGTATACCCTTACTAACCTCAGTCCGTGACGGGGCGTGAACCCTCGATCTGCCGTCTCAGAGTCGCGGACGCTACCATTTTGCCACGGAGACTACGGCCTGATATATCATGATATAATGTTATTTGTTTTAATAATGACCTGATGATTCAATATTAATTAATTATAAACCGATTGTTCTTGCTTTGGCTAAAAGAGAGTCAGAGTAGATCACAGGTACAGTCACTTATAGAAGACACAGAGACCCTTTTAGTCTTTATTCAAAGCATAAGGACTGGGAATGGTGTGAGAGAGACATTGGGTCAAATGACTCATCTAAATTTTTTATTTTGTTTCTAATTGTATCTTTAGTTATTTTATGTATTGCATTCTGTATCCATCTATATATATGTCTATTAGTACACACACACGCACACACATATACACATCAATATGTAGTCTTCATGACACGAAGACAATAAAATAGAGATCAGTCCAAACTTAGAAAGATTTGAATATAAACTGCAAATGCTCAAATTTTTCAACCTCCACCGGGCCTCATCAGGAGCTCCTGATGAGGCCCGGTGGAGGGTGAAAAACTTGAGGATCTGTTGTTTATATTTAAACTTTTCTAAGTGTGGCTTCATCTCTATATGTACATATATTTACATACATTCATAGTTCTCTGTATGTATATAATTTACACACACACACACACACACACACACACACACACACACACACACACACACACACACACACACACACACACACACACACACACACACACACACACACACACACACACAATCTGGAGATCAACAGTTTCTTTACCAAGAGGTGTCATTACTTCTTACTTTTTTCTTAATTTTTCATATTGTTAATTTTTGTTGGGTCAGGAAATAACTTTCATTCTTTTCGAAAAATTTGCATAATGATACCTTTTGCAGTTTTTTTTTTTCAGCACTGACAAAGAACCATTATTTGGTCTCTCATTTTATCGTTATTTTGTGTGTGTGTGTGTGTGTATATGTAGTGTTTTTTTTTCTTTTTTTGGGGGGAGGCATTTTATGTGCTTAAACATGTAATCAAAATGCTATTGGATTCTGCTCCTTTTTTTCTGAAGAATTGGAAATATTTAAAGGAGTTGATTACTATCAGAGGAAGCATTGAAATTACCAAAGCCATTTTTAATTTTGCTTTTATAAAATTAATAATACAGTTCGTGTTTCTCAACCTTTAATTTCACTTTGGTTTTATCATTTTCAAAATCTCTTGACAAATATAAAATCAGATTATCAGTAAAAAGAATGTATTAATATGTCATAGCATTGGCACAGTTTTATATATGCATTGTTACATTTGTAAACAAAATACTTTGATGGTCAATTTTGCCATTGTCGTAGTCACCGTGGCTCAAACGGTAGCGTCCGCGACTCTGAGGCGTCAGGTCGAGGGTTCGCGCCCCGTCATGGTCTGAGGTTAGCAAGGGCATGCACTCAGGGTAACGATTACATCTGTCAAAACAAGTCCTTCGTAAGAAGGCAACCGTCCTAGCCCTTGGTTGAAAAGGGAGTCCATGACGTAAAGCCGAAACAAACATAACCGAAGCTCTTTAAACTTCTGTTCTACCGGTAACACCACGCATCTATTGGTGTACTCACTATCTCTTCTGGGTTTACAGAAGTTAGAGGGATGAAACAATTCTCTCTATCTTATCTCCAAATACCTCGGTTTGTGTATTATAGATACTGCGAGAGAAGCTCAAGAACTTTTAACTATGAAGGTAGAATTTTTTTTACTATTTTGTGTGTATATTTATTTATTTACTTATGTATACATACATGTGCACACACATACATAATAAAGTCATGTTACCAACGTGAATTTCTTTTTCTTTTTCGGACATTAAGGAACTCGAACTTTCGTCTCAAAACATAAAGTTATGCTTCTCATTTGGTTACGACAACATGACTTTATGGTTTGTCACGCGAGTACGGATCCCCTGATGTCATAAAAAAATTGTGGTAGCAATATCTGTGTGTCTGTGTGTGTTTTAGTGTGTGTGTGTGCGCGCGTGCGAGTTTATTTATCTGTTCATTTATTTAGTCATTATTACATATCTTGCTCTTTGTGAGAAATAAAATTGGAGTTATATAAGGTTTTGAATAAATGCATTTCACAAGCCTTTGGCTGCTGTAGTATTCTTTTACTTTTTCTTATGACATAAACTGAAACTTTAATTTATGTATGAAGTAAGAAAGCTTGAGAGCATAAGTTTTAAAGAGTATCGAAGGACACACACACACACACACACACACACACACACACACACACACACACACACACACACACACACACACACACACACACACACACACAAACATATATATATATATATATATATATATATATATATATATATATATATATATATATATATATATATATACACACACACACACACAGATTGCAATACTAAACAGAATCGATATAAAGTGTAACAAGAGAGCTGAATAGCTTCTATAAATAACCAAGCCTTGGTTCGTGTGCCTTAGAGAGGATCTTCCATCATGGTAAGCCAATGATGAGACTGACAGAAGAATTGGACTTAACTTCTCCCAACCAGAGATAAGTGTGAGAGAAGAGGACTTTTGATATAATCACTGGTCTAAAATTAACTTCCAGAGCAGTGTTAACAGATTGGAATTAAGATAGATCAGGCCACTTGCACTTGCTTTATAAATTTTCCAAGACATTTTCAAAATGTATTGTTCATATATTTCTAAGACCTGTGAAAGCTCACTGTAAGTTCTTGGATGTAAACACAAGACTAAAAATAAGCTCATGTTTATTATATTGGATTTGACTAGATCATGTCTGTCCTACGTGATACCATTATACATATTCAAATATATATCATAATGTATTTTTTAAATATAGTTAATCGCATTGTCAACTGGTTGTGTTTAAATATAGGTCGTGTCATTTCCACGTGATATACAAATTTGCCGAGATCTTGCCATAGTACACATTTTTTTGAAAATGCACTCATACAGCACTCATGAAACCATGCGTGAGGTTGGGAAATCTGTAATATGAACAAGTGGCATTCAGATAGAATGCGTTCATTCCTAAGGATAGCAGATATAAGCTATAAGGTCTGATTCCTTTGAACCTTCTGTGCTGTAGTTGGTAGCGCCTTGACTTAGTAATTATAAGTCCTAGGTTCAAGTCCCGGTCGGGGTAAAGAATTATTCATACATTATATGTTAAAGATTATAAGATATTTACGCATTTTTAAATTTTTTGAGAGTTCTGTTTTTTTCCTGTATTTATGATCTTTACTATGTAATATCTGAAACAATAAATACACTGAGATTAAGTAATCATGCCATTTATGCATGATTTATAATAAATATTTGTAGATGTTTGTGAAAGTTCACATTTTGTTTAGAGATCTGCATTTTGATTGCTCCCAGTCTTACCTCTAAGTAATGAACAAAATGTTTAAGTACACTGACAAAATGCATATTTTTTTTTTAATATAAATTACATATTTTCTCAAAACTGGTGCAAAGACAGGGCAAAAAGCGATCTCAGAAGCAATTCTAACACAAGGCTAAATGGGGGGTTTACACGGTCACACGGTTCGTCGAACCGCGTTCGACGAACTGTTTGACAGTGTAAACCCCCTTAAGCTATAGATCAAGCTAGTGAGACAGTAGTGTATTAAATTGCCAATAATATTTTTAAAACGTTCACAGATTCATGCAAAAAATTCACATTATTGTTTTTGTTTTCTTGTTGAGGAGAAGAAAAGAGCTTTGTTTACATATAAAGAAGACTCTTCTAACTTGGATAATAATGCATCAGAACCAGTAAATCTTCAGCTTTATTCAGACTTATCTGTCACTCTTTACATATCCAAAACTGATTGTAATCCTTTGTAGAAGTAAATTGAAGTTGGAGGATTATTTAATGTTTTTGAAGAGATGGGCTTGAGTGGTAGAAGGAAATGGTGGCTAGATTTATTATAGAAAGAGATTAAGTGGAGAATTATATATAGTAAGTGGAGTTGGAATGTTGGAGAACATGTGAGAAACGTAGGAGGAGGTGGTGAAGTCATTGGATAGAAGGAAGAGGTTGAGGTTGAGGATTTTTTAGAGTAAGATTTGGTGCAAGCGTATGAGGAAAAAGGTTTGTTTATTATTATCATTATTATTATTATTATTATTATTATTATTATTATTATTATTATTATTATTATTATTATTATTATTATTATTATTATTATTATTATTATTATTATTATTATTATTATTATTATTATTATTATTATTATTATTATTATTATATGTGTATGCTTTCAATATGCAAGTGTTTGCATTTAGTAAATTTTAATACTCTTTTTGGTTGAGTATGTCAGCTTTGCTTATCTTATTTAATACTCTATAGGTAACTCATTCATTCAGTGTTATTGTGCTGTGATACATGTGAATGAAACTGTAGAAATGCCCTTTTCCGCAGCTTAAAAAGTACCAGTGTGCCCATATCCCCATTTAATGCCTTTGGTTGATAATAATAAAAAAAAGTCGGCTTATTTGGTGTGGTCCCGTCCTGTCACAATAGTGGAAGGTCTCTGCTCCACACCTCAAGGGTGGTTTTCTGTCGTCTTCAAAACCCAGGTATTTAATAGGGTTAATGAATAGGTGCTTTGCTTGGAAAAGACAGACCAGTAGTATGTTCAAATCCTTCATTATACTGTATTTGCAGAAACTCTGGTGATACTTGGTGATTTAGTAGGTTTTCATGATAAACGCTACTACTACTACTACTTCTCATAACTTGATGATTTTCAAAGACCTTTTAATACTTTTTCAGAAGATTGTCTTCATAACTATTTCTTTATAAAACTGATATATATATATATATATATATATATATATATATATATATATATATATATATATATATATATATATATATATATATATATATCTGTGTGTGCGTGTGTATTGAAGCTAAAAGAGTGATTAAGGTGTGTTTTAGTTTTTGATGTACGAATACATATATATATATATATATATATATATATATATATATATATATATATATATATATATATATATATATATATATATTATATATATATATATATATATATATATATATATATATATATAAAGAATACTATTAGTACTGCTGCTATATATAGTCAAAAGAATTGGGAACGTTATGCATTATGTTGGAAAATATTGCTTCTTATTTACTACTATTAATTTATTATTGCTGCTACTAATTCAGCATTTGCTGTTTCTGCTATTTCTTGCTCTTCTAAATCCTCCTCCTCCTCCTCCTCCTCCTCCTCCTCCTGTTCATTGTGTTCCAGAAGTGGGCCTCTGAATTGTAAGAGTCGTATTAAGATTCTTGGCCAACCCTACTCCCACTGCCGAAGGGACAGCACATCCCAAGGCTTGCCAGTGGCACGGACTTCCTCTTCTGTGTGAACTTATAAATGTGTGTGTTTTTTTTTTAAAGGAAGTATTGAATTCCATATCCAATATGAGTCTTGCACCTTTCTTTTCATCGTTATACTTCATCTTTGTCTCGTTAGATACGTGAGATAATTTTACATCTTCAAATCCGCCTGGCCGTGGGCAAGGATTTAGACCCCAGAAATTTGGTGATTTTCATTAGCATTGTCTTTTTTTTTCTTTTTTTTTACATTTCTTTTATATTTTTTATTTTTTTGAAATGTTAGCTGCCAGGCTGTGTGGGTGTGTTCCGTAGTTCTAGATCAGGTGTTTCATTGTCATTCATTCATTCATTTTTACGCAATTATTCATTTATTTGTTCATTTTCTTCACTTTTCTATCTATATATACGATCCATTTTCCCCTTATAAAGGATAGTGGCTGAGTCAAGGCAAAATACCCTGACTCTTTGGTAAGAAGAAAATAGGCAGGAAAGACTTCCTAGTCCCTTCGCTCCGCCCCGCTAAGTCGACTCTTGCGACTCGCAGGGGAACACGGAGGCAGTGTACCAACCCCTCTCCCTTGCTTTTCAATAAATATCAGTCGGAGTGTCTTTTTCAGTTAATCCATACGCTTATGATTTTATTTGGATTTTATTAATTTACTTGAATTTTTATTTTGTTTGT
>JAXCGZ010021927.1:0-24804 GCA_037179515.1 Halocaridina rubra | reverse complement strand
AAAGCACAAAATCAAAAAATTTACACATGATAATTAATCTAAATACAAATTACAATGTAAAATGTCAAAATAAAACTAATGAAATTTGCAAAGCACAAAATCAAAAAAATTTACACATTAAAATATGCATACATACACTTCGTTTACCCAATGGGAGGATAATAATGAGATTAAAATCAGGCTATTACATGATAATTAATCTAATTACAAATTGCAATGTAAAATGTCAAAATAAAACTAATGAAATTTGCAAAGCACAAAATCAAAAAATTTACACATGATAATTAATCTAAATACAAATTACAATGTAAAATGTCAAAATAAAACTAATGAAATTTGCAAAGCACAAAATCAAAAAATTTACACATTAAAATATGCATACATATACTTCGTTTACCCAATGGGAGGATAATAATGAGACTAAAATCACTTATTAAGTAGGTGATTTAAAAGATGAGATTTAAGTGAGGGTAATGTTTGGCAACTTCTTAAGTTTGCGGGTAAAGAGTTCCAAAGTCTCGGGCCTATTACATTTAAGGCTCTTGCCCCAATATCAGTGGAAGTTCTGGGCACGTAAAAAGAATTCTGATATCTGGTGTTGACGTTATTGTTACGTACTTGATTAACTGTTGGCAATGAGAAGAGCCATTCCGGTAATATTCCATGATTTATTTTAAAAACTAAAAGACAGATATTATATATGAACTTCATGTCCATCCTTAGCCAACCCAATCTCTCAAAGAGGGGAGTCACGTGATCATGTTTATGCACCCCCCCTATGGCAACTCTTGCAGCAAAATTCTGGAGCCTTTTCACTCGTAACATCTGGGTCTTAGTCGTGGAACCCCAAACACTTAGACAGTAGTTGAGAATACTTAAAATCAATGTTTGTGCTACAATAACCCTACAATCAGGCTCGAATCTTTCATAGACTCTGTTCAAGTAAATAAGGGTCCCGCTAGCTTTAATTGACTTGTTCATTCAACCAAAACTACATTATTTATTGTAAAAATAATGGTTTAATTACAAATTCGTAATAATAATGATATTAATACTAATGATAATAATAATAATAATAATAATAATAATAATAATAATAATAATAATAATAATAATAATAATAATAATCTCCACAATCATCATCAAAGGAAAATTATTGTTGCCACTAATAATAATAATAATAATAATAATAATAATAATAATAATAATAATAATAATAATAATAATAATAATATCTAAGGAGAATTTTTGGAATAGACATCATGAAAGTAATGCAGATGTATAATAAAACCCAGCAGAGAGCTGGATATTCATTCCACATCTTTTATAATCCCTTCACATCTGACAGGTCATTACACTCTCCATCTCTGTTTCTCTTTACAGCCTGATAAAGGCTGTTTTATTTTATCATTTTTGGCCCGTCCTGGTGTCATAATCATCTTTAAAAAAAAAAAAAAAAAAAAAAAAATTAAGGTGTTCTTACTTCGCGGAAATTCACCTATCACGGCCGGTCCCGGAACCGAACCCCCACGATAAACGAGGGATTACTGTGTATGTATATATATATATATATATATATATATATATATATATATATATATATATATATATATATATATATATATATATATATATATATATATATATATATATATATATATATATATATATATATATATATATATATATATATATATATATATATATATATATATATAATAGTAGTCACCTTGGCAAAGTGGTAGCATCTGCGACTCTGAGGTGGCAGATCAAAGGTTTGCACCCCGCCACGGTGTGAGGTTAGCAAGGGCATGCACTCAGGGTAACGATTACATCTGCCAAAACAAGTCCTTCGCAAGAATGCAAACGTCCCAGTCGTTGGTAGAAAAGGGAGGCTGTGACGTAAAACCGGCTTTTACAATATATATATATATATATATATATATATATATATATATATATATATATATATATATATATATATATATATATATATATATATATATATATATATATATATATATATATATATATATATATATATATATATATATATATATATATATATATATATATATATATATATATATATATATATATATATACATACACAGGGGTCACCGTTTCAAGGTTACATCAGAGACCACAAAATAATTAATAAATCAATTTTCTGACATACCAGTCATCCAGATGCAAACCAACAAAAGTAGTAAAGGTAAGCAATATTGTTTTAACTATTTTTATGTATTAGATTAAGAACTTAGATTATTTTTCTATGATTTTGAGTATTTATATTTGCATTGGGGGGACCTAGCTTCGAATTATAGGTGTGTTGTGACTTAAATCGAAATCCGACTTAACTCAGCTGTTATGAACAGAACCTTGACGTAAAGTGGGGACCCCCTTTATATATATATATATATATATATATATATATATATATATATATATATATATATATATATATATATATATATATATATATATATATATATATATATATTAGTAATGTCTTGCCTTACATCACTTTGTCTTTTTTACTTTACGGTGGTGTTTGTTAGTAATAATAGGGAAAAACAAAATTTGCATAATATCAGTTTATACAACTTTCCATCAATGAGCAAAAATTATTAAAATCTCATGATAATAAAAACCACCTAAAATCATAAAAAGTCCAATATTGCAAAAAATAAATGTCAAAATATATACAATAATGAATAAAATAACTTATAATCCTAAATTTTCTTCTAAAATAATGTGTATATAACAATGTGCATGATAAAGTCTCATCCTTTCAATCTAACTTCCACCATCAAGTGCATAAACGTCACCCATCAGGTAATTTTTTTTTCTATACATTAGCATTAGATAAATTGTATAGTGAAATTATTAAATTGACAGTAAAACTTTTGAACTATCGAACAACTCATTATATTAAAAATACAGTAAAATCGTTGAACTGTTGAACAACTTTTTGTATTAGTAACGTTCTGGGGTTGCTGATAGGGGTTGACAGGGTATCTAGGTCGTTTTTTAAAGGGTTTATTTGACTTCAAGTCGTTTTTCGTCTTTACAGTATTCTTCAACTTGCCAAGAGTCTTGGAACGAATTAATGTTGTAAGGTAGGTATGACTGTTTGTATAAAAGGTTTGTCTCTGGTGGTAAGCTGAGTGTAATTTGTTGTTTAAAGGATCTTAACTACAAAGTTAAAATAATGAGAATATACCACATAGCTTACAAGAAACAGCTACTACACATAAAATGTTCTCTCTCTATGAAGACTTATTCAACTAGTTTACTTTGTTTTGAGGTCATAGTTTCAAAGTAATCATACGTATAATTCTGAAAAATCATAATATACCAATAAGAGTACAAGAAAAATATGGTGAGAAGAGTCAAGCACATGTGATAAGACAACATTTGCAATTACTAAATTCATCACTTCACAGCCCAAATTCAAGGGTAATAAACAGTACTCCACAGAAAACATTATAATGTCAGAAGCACAAGCAGAAGAGCAAAACAACTTCAGTCTTTAATACTTAAGAATAACTTAGTTTTTGCATTAATTTCTGGTACACAAATGTGCATTCTACCAAAACTAAGGCGTTTATAAGAGGCAATACAGGGACCACTTGTATAGCATATGAAAACTGATCTTAAGAATATTTAAACACTTCTGTAACTGCATGAGTCATTTTTCATTACAAAAACATACTTCCCACAAAAGTTACTCTGTAATTAATCCAATTTATGTTACAAATGGTAGAGCAACCCAATATGAGGTAACATTAGGTTTGATTTTTTAGGCTACATATCAACTTAATTATTCCTATTCCTCACAAACACATTTTCTTCCTGCCAGGGGAAGCTCAAATTTTCATGCTCATAGCTGACTTGATGTCCATTTTCCAGTTAAAAGGGAAACAATCTACATTGTAAAAATGCAAGATGGAGTCTCATAATACTGGTTAAAACTATGTAGTTGACTAGATGATCTTTATCACTAAAATGGACGTCTGAAATGCATTTTGATCCAGTTTCACCTTGGTGTAATCAATGACGAAACCAACCAGGAAATGAGAAGGGGAGTGGAAGCGTTGGCAGATTTATAGAGTACAGTATACAGTCTTATTCAAAATGACACCTAATCACTTTGAACGAGAGTAGTGCATCTTCATCAGTTAAAGAAAAATAAACTATTGTGGTTATTTCTCTTCTATTCCAATAGTTCAACTGTAAACAAATGAAAGGTTTAATTTAAAAGGCACTATAGGCTAACATACAAATGAGGCATGTACCAGTTATTCTCCGGTATAAAGCATACTGAGCTGCAGTACAAACAAAAAGGTGTGGCACGAGAGAAACTACATACAGTATTTAAGTATCCGAAGCACGATCCAAGTCATAATGATCACACTCTGCAGGGCTGGTAGGAGAGTGCCAGGAATACTGAGTCGTGCCTGTGGCTGCTGTATACCAGCCTAATTAGCCTACATACAGTACTGCACTATGCACTTTTAGCAAGTTACTTAAACACCTTTTGATCCTGCAAGCTTTTGACACAAGTAGCACTGCTTCAAACAACTTATTAGTGGCACTGTATACAACAGCAAAGAAAATCAGTCACCATGGCAAATACTGAGGAAACCAATGTATGAAGCCCGACTTTGCTATTAAGAAACAATGATGGTAACTAGATAACATAAAGCTAAACAAGAAAAATTAGAAAAAAAAATTCTAGCAAGATAACACATCCCACTAAAATGAACAGGGCGGCCACAAATGTGATAAATGAACAAAAGCATTAGAATAGCAAGGTTTGAAAGCAACATGAAAAATTTTGCACCTTCGGCCAGAATATTTGTAGATAAAACAAAGGAGTAGAGGTGAAAGGTCCCTCCTTTATATATGTGGCCTTTAGTCGCCTTCTGTGATATCTACACACACACACACACATACATATATATTACAAAGGTGGTAATCTTCCTTCATTCCAACAAGGGAATAATAGATATACAGGAAATAAAATAACTCAAATATAGCAAACAAGTGCTTGAGGAATAGATGCACTTAATATAATCCTACAAAACAAGCATATACCACTCTTCCTTGAAAATCTTGAGAGAAAGAGAGTGCGACAGTCTAAATGGCAAATAACGTCCTAGGTTGGAAACAAGATATCAAAAACAGGGAAAAGAAAAAAAATTTATTGTTGTTTTTCTGTATTTCTGAAGTTCCATATGAAACAAAGTTCACTGAGCAAACTTTCAAAAATCAATACATATTGCTATGAATAAAATACTTTACACAGTCCAGTATAATCTCCCAATATAATTACAATATTAAGTAACAACACTCACATCATAACACATATATTTATGAATAGGGAGTTTTCGCTACTTAAAATCCAAACTCTTTCTATACTAACTGTATTAAGTAAAACAAGTCTCACCTTCACCCACAGAGGGTGACCAAAGACATGAATCACAGATATTAATAATATATTTTGTTCTAAAAATATATCAATTCATCAAAGAAAAAATGTACTCTGGCAAATAAAGTGATACTGGTATAAGGTATAAGAAGTTAACTAACCGGTATTAGTTTATTTTCCAAACTATAGTAACCTAGTTTAAAATAATCAAACATATAACAATTAGGCTGCAGAAAAAAAATACTCCATCTCTAGGTAAATATCTCACATATGGAATGAAATCATAAAACGTGTCTTGTACCACTGATATTACAGTATTCCAGGTAAACCACAACCTTCCTAGTCCTATTTAAAAATTAAGAACAACATATGGTAAAAAACATTTTTCTTTGGCATATTGTCAAACAAAAAATGCTGTAAATAAAGCGTAGGAAGTTTCTGTAATTCCTTTAACCTCAAAAACAATATCAATGTTTGTGATATTAAGTGACAATATTATTTGTTTTTTATTTCACATATTAATTTTTATTGTATGTGGTATGGCAACATATGCAATGTGCTTACATATAAAATTACTTCTTAATCCAAGGATAGGACTAAAGTCTGATCCAAGGTTCTTATGTCTGGATAATATCCAAGATCATATACCAGTACGTTCAAAACACGAGAGAGAAAATGACGAATTACTCACATTTTCTTACCATGCACACACGATATTATCTTACTATGATAAAAATCAATTAAAAACAAAACATTTTTCAAACACATTTCTGATGCAGTTAAGAGAAGCAGACAAGACTGTGTAAAACTATTTCTATCTATATGTGCCATAACTGTCAACTTTATATTTCTTTCTGACTGAGTGTGTACGTTTATATCCCTTTTTTTTTCTATCCATCTTCTTCTGGGCAACATAAAATCATGTTAAAGCAATAATGCAAAACCAGAGGTGAGAGATGAGCTGCATGTGAAAGGTTAATCCACTGTTGCACTTACAGAGGGCAGAGATATACCGTACTGAATAAATTTGCGTTAAGTTTTCAGAGATTTATTTTTAATAATTATTTTGACATATTTTCAGAGATGGCCATCACATACATCACAGGCAAGGGAGACAAAGTAGACACCGACACAGTCTAAGCAAACAATAAGTCACTTATATCACCTACGTACCGACCTTCAGATGCTTTGGTAATGGTTAGTCTGCTACTTTCTTGTGCAACCAATACTCATGTCTGACATTCTGAAAAAGAAAGGTTTAGGTCAGGGCATTACTCTAATCCTTGGAGTTTGTTCATACAAGTGATTACTGTATATATTATACAAAGATGAAACACAAGCTTTGGCACTTAATAAAAGTCTCTGCTTTTGATGGAGTTGATATATTTGTCTTTATTTATAAATATAATTGGATTATGAGATACTGTATTTAAAAACTGGACCGAAACAGCATACAAATTATGATGCCAGTTACTATATATCCAATTACTAACAAAAAATAAAAATATAGTCTTTACATCAATTCATAAAGAAGTAATCTATATCTAATAAATAACAAACTTAAATATATTCTTTACATCATAGCACTGTGGTACAGTATTAAAAAAAAACTCATATTTCTGGTGGTGGAGGAGAAACTAAGCTTCAAACTATGTGACTGTCTATCACTAACTGAAAAGCATACTAGAAGAGGACATGTTAATATATGACGAGGAGCCAGGAAAATCCATACAACTAACAATATCTAGCAAGAACAGTAATTTCTTTTCTAGATATGCAACTATACAGAACACATAGCATTTACTGTTTTGTCATGCAAGACATACCTTCATGAATGACTAAGTCTGAGGTTCAGGGTTTGGCTGATTCTCCATTATCACATCACTTTCACTTTCATCAGTTGTTGCTCTTTCGATACTCTCACTTTCATTATTTTTCATTAGACCTCTTGATGATAAAAAGCTGAGTCCACGATATAGTAAAATATATGATAGTTATTGCAATAATGATGATAATAATAATAATAATAATAATAATAATAATAATAATAATAATAATACCTGCAATTGGTAATAGGAGAGACACTTCTGCCCTCATAATCCCTGCATATCATAGGAGGCCACTAAACGGGAAAGGCTTGGGATTGAAATTTTCTCCCTTCCTAATATTTTCAAAGCAGATGACAATGGAACAGAGATGATTATACGTGTGGTGTGGCAATACTGAGAAATCTCCATTCTTACGTTAATGTTATAGCCACTCCTTTACCAGCGATATATGGTGACCAGTCGGAGAAAATCTAAGCAAATTTTATAAAAAGCATGCAAACATGAGCCAGCATGGTGCCATAATTATAAATAAATAAGAAATACAGTATGTAAAAGTGAAAGTACACCAATCAAATATAATGCTATATCTGATCAAAGCTGCATCATACAATATGCATAGCATTGGAAAGTGACACTCTCTCCCCACCTATTAGGTTATCTGATTCAGTTGCCTCCAGTGACATACTAGGTATAAGCAGGTGGATCTCTTTCTTTCTCACCATACAGCATAAATAAGTATAAAATTAATTTTAACATGGCTTAAGATGGCAGCTTAATCAGTCAGCCAATCCAGGTAGGTAACAGTATAAGTACCAACAAAATCTGTATGACAAACAGTACAAAACAGATCAAGTTTTTTTTTTGTGACACCAGGACGGGCCAAAAAATAAAATAAAATAAAACAGCCCCCACCAAGCCTGAGCACGAAGAATACATTAAGTAAAAAGTAACAGAGATGGAAAGTGTAATGACTTGTCAGATGTGAAGGGATAATAAGAGGTGTGTAATGAATATCCAAGAATATTCAGTGTTGTTGTAGGCATAACAAATAACCGTAACTGAAGGAAGACTTAAAATCGAACTGTCCTGGACAGTCCTATTAGTTTAAAAATCTTTCAGCTGTAGTATCGCTAAAAACATCGGAATGGGGAAATTATATGGGTCTTCATACTTCCTTAAACATGGATAAATAGAATTCACTACCAAGTATCTTAATAAGAAAACAGATATTTTATACTAATAAATTACTTGTAAAAGGTATCCATGATTATGTTTGTACTTACTAAATGTACATTCATGAGAACATGTAACCATAAAATACCTGCATAAGGCTTTCATAAATACTTAATTCTTGTACTTACTTAAAATTTTCCCTGAGATCCTCATCATCATTTTCCTCGTCCTGAGAATCCTGAGCATCAGATTTCACTTCACTGCATACCAAAACCAATGCATGACAACACACATTAAACACCTTAATAAACTCTTAATATCAGCATATTTAATCTGCTACAATAAAAATAAGCTGTTAAGGATGAAAACAGCACAATAAAAACCACTAACTCATAAAACTAAAAAAAATAAGTTACTTCAAAAAATTATTTGTCATGCAGTAACTATAACTTGGTGAGAGATTTTTTTTTAGTTTACTTATAATGAACGAAAAAATGCGAAGATGATGAATAAATAACCAATAGAAAAACATGTATGTCATGCGAATGGGTTCAATCACATACACTAAGGATTTTAATTATGAAAATCCCATACCTTCCATACATACGTGTGTATATATACGTATATATGGATGATAAGACACACTCTGGTGTGAATACTGATTAAAACTCAAAACTTAAAAAAATATATGGATGCCTTTTTCAAAGCAAACTATTCATATTTGTTAATACTATATGAAATCTTAGCAATAACCTGATAGAGGAAAAGAAAATAATGTACAAACAGCATAGAAGAAATATGTTGCACTGTAGGAATTACATAAATCACAACATAAAGCCATAAGACAAAACTAAAAGTCACTTTCCATACAAAATCTCACCTGTTGGGAGTATCATCAGCTCTGTCTACAGATGTATTCTTTTTGTCATCACAGGTATTCTCAAATGCTGAGTCAAAATCAACATTGCCAAAATCAGCTTTGAAGGTTTCCTGACTGGATGCAGTGTCGCCAAAAACAGCGTTTGAGCTATTTTCCTGAGAGGAATTTGAAAAGGGTGATGAAAAGTCGGCAGAAAAGGTAGTTGTGTTATCTGACTTCGGAAATGGATTGGTAAAGCCATCACTTGCTGGACCTGAAGATGAAAAGGTACCAAAATCAGCCCAACCAGTATTATCAGATGTGTCAGACATGGGGGCTGATTTCCAGGGATTGGCTGGCTCATCTGTATGGAGCTTTTCATCAGATGATCGTCTATCAAATACTTCTGCCCAGTCTGAAATAAAAACAATCAACTTTAAGTATCATTCAGGAACACAGGATCAAACAATTTACTTTCATGAGTGTTGTCAAGGTGTCAAACACAGCAATATATCATCCTTTCACCGATTTTCTCTAAGTCAATATACAAATATTAACAGTACTGACCATCAACATCCATCTTTATTTCAGATGATTTAAATGCATTTCCATCCTCTTCTTCTTCTTCCTCATCAGAGCTTGAGCAACCTTCTTTTTCCTTTGTTCTGCAAGAAAGAAAACTGCATATGGAGAATCTAATTACCTACTTCACACAATATAAGTATGAAAAGTTACCAGCAAATGAAGACTAGTAATCCACAATCATCAGGAAAGCAATGACACAATAAGAAAAAATCTTTTTTAAGCATAGGAAGCATGTATCACAAAAAGATGATGAAAAATTCAGAGTATAAACTTTTGTATAAGGCAAGTTTTTCAAAATTCAACATGACTGTGTATACTACGCTACGAAGCTACACAAGGAAGGACCCCAGTCAAAAACAGTTCTACTTCTTTACTTTTCAGCTATGCTGGAATCTTGACTAAATGTAATTTCCTTTTCTTTGTCATTCCATATGTCATCCATATCAGCACATCTACTGGCACACATTTTTTCAAATAAAGAGAGATCTTCAGCAACTCCCCCTTCCCCTCCACCGTCAATACCACTCTGAAGATTACCACCACCACTAACAGATACTGCTAAGGCCTGAGTAGTTAATCGCTGGAGGGGACCACTGGAAAAAAAAAATAAAGAATTTATAAATAAAAATCAGAATGACAACTATATAAAGTTAGGAGTTGTATTTAAAAGTCATCAAAGAAATGGTCTTTAGGAGAGAAGAATCTAACTTTAAAAGAAATTCAATACAAAACTGCACTTAAGGGAAAGCACAAAAAGTATTTACGAAAAATCAGTATCTCCATTGCTTCCAAAGTAACTTTCCAATATACAACAACCAAAAAGTTTACCAATTTCTCAGATTAGAACAGAAGAAAAATGGTCTTTTGTTTAGTCAGGAGGAGAGAGAGAGAAAAAAATAAATAAATAATATATATATATATATATATATATATATATATATATATATATATATATATATATATATATATATATATATATATATATATATATATATATATATACACTGATCCCCCGCTGTATTGCGTTTCTTGGTTCGCGTTTTCACTGTATCGCAGTTTTTTGGGGGGGGCAAATTATTATTGTAAAATACGTATGTACATGAGTATGTCATGTAATTACCACTTCATTCACTGTAAATTTATCTATCACTTTCATATAAATTTACGTTGCATGCTGTTATTTATGAAGTAAAGGGTGGTTTGTTAACAGTACAGGGTGGGTTTATACAGTGTAAACGTAAAAATAAATTAAAATATCTATGTACATATAGGTTGATCCTACTTCGCGGTTTTCCTGTCTCGCACTGGGTCCCGGAACTGAACTACCGCGATAATGGGGGTATTACTGTATATATATATATATATATATATATATATATATATATATATATATATATATATATATATATATATATATAATATATAATATATAATATATAATATATATATATATATATATATATATATATATATATATATATATATATATATATATATATATATATATATATATATATATATATATATATATATATATATATATATATATATATATATACGGATTAATATCTGTGAACAGGGAAACTGCTAACCACACACATTGCTCAGAAGAGGGAGCATACAACCCTTAAATAAAAACATGGACCTCAATACATATCCATACCTGAGGTTATCATCAGGATCCTTGAATTCTTCATCTGCATAGCGGAATTCCCCTAAGACGTCCATGTCCATCTCCTTGAAACTCTTGAAATGTCAAAAGTAGCTAGTTTAGTAAACAATGTCCTACCCTAAATAAGCACTTTCATCATAACAGTCCACAATAAATCACTACTATTAGAAAAAAAAATTCAGGGGGAGCAAAATTAAGCTTTCCAGAACTGATAATGGAACCGTAATACTGATATAAACAGCAAAATTAAGCAACAAGTCATAAACAAGACTAAAATATATAAACAAATATAGTTAGATGATGACAAGGAGACGAAGCATTGCAGACACTCTTCTAATTTTTAAGCCACAAATGCAAACAGAATAACATTCAACTGAGAAAGAGAAAGAATACAACTAAGATATACAAATTTTCACTCAATCCAGATACAGCAATATTTCAAAAGTAGAACGGTCAGTAGGAATACCACTACAGCATTCTACTTATGTATTTTTTAACTCAAGCTTAAAAATGTAACTACAGCACAAAAATTATACAAGAGATCCTAAGAGAGCTTCAGTGAGTTTTAGGATAAATCATTTACTTTTTGGTCAACATATTCCTGCTGAAGCCAGTAGGTTGGTCACTGCTGAACAAAAAGGAGGGGCACCACATCTTCATCAAACACGGAAACATTACAGAGTAATTGTAAAATATATTTATGAGGAAAAAAAATCTAATGAAAATTTAAGGAAAATATTAAGGATATGCAACTTTATCACAAGCAAATGTGCTTCAAGACAAAATAATAAGCAGTTGAAATCATTTTACAGAGAAGCTCATTTATGGGTGCTGAATTTTCTCATGGTTATACTTATGGGCAAGACGGGCCCCAAATAATCATTAAACATGATAAATTTGCATAAGTGATAAATGAGAGGCTTCTTCTCCTTTCTTGCAGGAAAATAATCATGAAGGGCACCAATATGTAGCAAATTAGATATAAAATCTACAGCAATATAAATTTAGAAGGGATGACTACAAGACAGAAAAATAACAAGAAGTAAAATTAAAAGGTCTCAAAAAAGTAATGGCAAAAAATATATTAATTTCCATAAATATTTCAATAAAAGCTTACTACAAATGGATAGCATTACAAATCTACTTTTCCTTTATATATAAAAAAAGTGTTTCATTTTCACAATGTGTAGTAAGGTTTGGATTACGAAATTCAAAACAAAACCCTATTCATTCCATCACTCTTGATACATATTACTTCATTGATATATTTGTAAAATTTAATTTTATGAAATTTTATCCAACATTAATTCTATGCAAAGTCTAGTATAATAATTCACATATTCAGTGTAAGTAATGTTTACTTAGATGAGTTATATATAAACTAATGCCTGCTGCCCCACACGATCCCCCAAAAGAACACTGTTTCCAATTTTTTTTATACACATTAAAACATATGCATACATATCAAAGTGAATCAAATAATATAAATTATATTTCATTCATTATATATAATCAACAAAGTAATTATTAAAAAGTAATACTACAGTTACTTAAAATAAAAATAGTAATTCTGGCAATTACAAACTTACTTTGCGAGGTACCTTACTTATGTCTTAAAAAATTCCAATTTTCGACTAATTTTGCAAAAAAAATTTGATCCTACTGTGCCATGTGCCACTGAAGGCAAATCGAGAGAGAGATGTATATCCCACCCTCTCTGAATCTGCTTTCTTATAGCATAAATGATAGAAAAGGTGTAGATGGGCAAAGCATGATGCACCCCTCATGTATTCCTCCTTAAATCATGACTGGTTATGCAGTAAGCAAAGGTACATTTTAAGTGTACCTAATAGGAAGTGAGCAATAAGAAAAGCAGAGATGGGTTTTTTGTCACAAGAGAACTAATAAAAGGTGTGTGTGAGGATAAGGGCCTCATAACATCATCTATGAAAAGGAGAGAGATGATGGCAATCCAATCTCCTTCAACATCAATAGATATTTGGAAAAAGTGAAGAACAGCAGGGTTTTGGAAAGCCCTACTGCTATTTTTTTCCCTGAAGTTATGATCACGCAACTGGTATTAACATAATGTGAATTAGCTTACAAGAATTTATATTACAAAATACCAATTATTGATGAGACCAAAGGATGCAACAAAAGAAAATGGGTACTGAAATTCACCATACCCTGCCTATTCTCATTCCTTCCATATTTTGCTTTGCAACATAAGAGAAATTCAAAGAGGGTGCAAGTGACAGCCCTTCCTCCAATACCATCCTTAAGTGACAAGCATGAAATGTGATGGCACAATTCTTTCTTTACACACAAAGGTATATTCCTTATGGTCAGCTCCTATGACATGAAGGGCATAGAAGGCAAAATTATTTTTCTTTCATTCCACCAGGAAGAATATACAAAAGCATTTTTATTCCAATACAAATTACCATTATCCACTAATGTCAGATATGTGATCTAAGGCAAAGAAGAAAACAAATTTATACTAGACTGAATCACTATAATCATGCAAGTAAACATTATTTTTAGTAATTTTCTTGCTTTTTGTTTGGTTGTCTCCACCCTCATGACTGGTGGAAAAAAAGAATTATGCTCATGACCTTACAAAATACTAATATATCATTACACTGAATGGATGTCTATTACTTTCTACTTAACTCTCCTTTATGGAATAACGTATACGTGCTTACAAATATTTCATATACTGCACTAAACTCTAATTGGTAACACTTCCATATTTGACTGTAATGAGACAAAGCATTCTTAACATTCTCTACATAATATATAAAGTACTGTATATCAATAGGATAATCCAGAGTGCCTTAAAATCAGAAGTATTTTCTCTGCCCAAATCCCTATTAAAGGTAAGGGTAAAGGTTGCCAGGTTTTAGTTCCGATATCCATCTGAGATGCTCCTCAGAACGTCAGGTGGGGAAAGCCCCAGCAACCCACTGTGGTGCCCAGCCACAGCAGTAACCTCCCAGTAGACAGCTTAAACTCTCTTGCCTGGACAAGGCTCGATCTGCCAACCTCATGAATACGAAGCCGGTGCAATACCATTGTACTAGCTTTATATGTTACCCACAAAAGCTACCACCAAAACAAAGACTATTTCCCATCCATTTAATCAACTGTTAATCAAGAGACAAAAGAAGGCCAACATAAACGTGTAAAATTTTACTCCCTGGTTGATCTATAATGTGGATGGTAAGACATCTAGTCACCTTATTTTCTGTCAACGATGGTGACTGTCTATTGTTGCAATCACTTTCTTTCTCCTCCTCCTCCTCCTCCTCCTCCCTCCTCTTCTTTCCCTGTAGTCACACGCAGTCCTTGTTCTGTCTCCTCGCCTTCGAGATATATTAAACCCCAGTCACGTTCCTCTCCTGACGAACTACCACTATGCATGATGGGCCACTAGTGAGCATGCATTATATTAGGTATTATTACATAGCATCACATCACATCACATGGGAAGATGGAAGGTACAATGAAAAAAATGTGAAGAAAAAACACATCAAATACACAAGTAAAAACAATTTGTCATTAAGATTAAAAACACTAGGTCTTATATTTAGAATATAATTAGAAGTTTATCAAGCTTTCAGGCCCAATACGACAAAAGCTGTTATCTAAACATGCATCATGGAAAAATAAACGAGAGAAAGATTAATATTCATTAATGATTTTATGTAGACTGGTCCGGTCCATACACGAAATATCTCAAAATTATTGCTTAAAACAAAAGAAACCATGAGGATTGGAGAGTGAAATTAGGGAGAATGGACGTCCAACTACAACTGGGGTTAACTGGTTATAAAACTGAAACTAATCATGCTGTGCTTTTGACATTTCAATAGGTATATGAGAATCATAAACTAAACGATAAAATGTTGAGATTCACAAGTCAGTTCTGTTACTCACGGCACAGTAATGATGAGAAATATATACTAAACCCAACAGTTAATAAGACACTAGTTAAGAGGTTAAATGTATGAAGTAATGATTAACTTTCAAATGGTGATTAAGAAGTGAAAAGTACATTCTTGTGAGATACATCATCTTAAAATCCAAACAAGATGAAAAGTAAGAGCAATGGGAGAGCTGGGACGACAAATGTTCAACGATCTGTGTAATGGGTGAGTTTTAAAATCTGGCATTCAAGTGAACAACCCTTCCCACCTAAAACTAGATAGTTATATACATCTATGGTCTTATGAATATCATAGTAAAAGGACTATAAGGCTAAAAATTGATCACCAATTACAGGTAATTCTAATAAAAAGCAATAACTGGGAGAAGAACAAAGGAAAAAAAGAATGAGCTTGAATATTAGAAAATTAGGAAATTAAATGTAACTAGGGCAATCAATTCTAGCGAATATTGTTATACTAAAATATCACTGGCATTTATCAAAGCATTTTCATTCTTACCAGCCAAGACGACTTCCACTATAGAATCATATTTTTTCTCCACAAAATATTTTTCTTTGTAAACTGTGAGATGCCATTCCAAAGCAATAGTTTCCCCTATCAAGGTTTCTCTGGTAGAGCATTCAACATTTCCTATCTGAAGACGAGGTTAGTAATTATTTTCTTTTTTTAACCAGCTCTCATCATCTTACTTCTGGATTGCAACTAAACTAAAGTATGCCATCACTGCATTTATCACATATATCTTTGTCGATATTCTATAGCTTCAATCCCCAGGGCATAATCCACATCTTCTGCTAAACCATTAAAGTGACAATAGAGCATTCTAAACTTCCCTAATACTATTGAGAATATTTCAAGCACATTATTTCCTACGATTCGAAATTCTCTAAACTTCTGGAATACATGTATATGTGATCTATAATTTTTGCTCCTATCCCAATGATTTATACTTTCATCTTTCCAATTCATTTAGCTATGAGATGACCCATTCAATATACTCAATTATAATACATTCACAATTCTTATGTTGCAAAACAGATTAAAATATACACTCTACAATGTCATTAAAAGCTTCCATGTAATGAAAGAAATTCTAAAAACTAGCTAGTAAACACTTAAACTCGATTTTTTTTTTTTAAATCTATTCCATAGAAATACAATTATTTCTTAGGATACTAACTAATGATTAATCACAAAAATCTAATAAGTCAACTGGATTCCTTTCAATATAAAGAGAAGATACTTGAAAAATGGTGAATGAAAATGGTATAGTACGTACGGGAGACAAGGGGAACAGACACGTAATATCTTTTAGAAACTTACTGTCCGAAAGAGTACCAACAAATTGGCTTAAGATCATGCATTTTAGATTCTGAAATATTTCAAATACACCACTACACAAGAGATAGAAAAGTAACTTATGTACTTGATATCAGTGTTTATGAGATCATAAAATACTTGAAAATTGCGAATGAAAATGGTATAGTACGTACGGGAGACAAGGGCGACACACAATATTTTTTAGAAGCTTACTGTCCGAAAGAGTACCAACAAATTGGCTTAAGATCATGCATTTTAGATTCTGAAATGTTTCAAATACACCACTACAGAAGAGATAGAAAAGTAACTTATGTACTTGATATCAGTGTTTATAAGATCATAAAATACTTGAGAGTTTCATCATATAACACCGTTTTCTTTATCTTGAGGAAGAAAATTACATACGAAAGAGAAACAGACCAACGTCTTGTATGCGAAAAATACTCGCTAAAACTGCTAACCTGTTTTGTAATGGAACTGTCTATGGATTGTGGGAAAAAGTTTGAATCCTCATCAGAATCGTCATCCGTATCATGGACACGGTGCAGCCCCAGAACCTAAGGAGAGGTGAAGACCAACAACCAAAGCTCAGCTCAATGCACTCATGCCAATCTCAAACTTACTATTACCTCATTATCTTGAATGCTTTTAAGTTTAAAGCCAACGGTCAACTGGGCAATTTAGCCTGAGGTCACTTCTCCCCTTAGATTTCCGCATTATGCATGACAACACAAATGCAACTCTTTTAACTTCAAGGAAAATAAAAATTTTACTTATCAAAAACAAGAGCGCAAATAACTATTGCAACATCTACTCCGGAATGTACTGTTTAAATGAAAAGATATATATATATATATATATATATATATATATATATATATATATATATATATATATATATATATATATATATATATATATATATATATATATATATATATATATATAAGCTACATGATGTTTTGTACATACGGCGTTTCGTATATACACAAAACGAGGTTTCGTACGATAAAAAACGAGGTTCGTACGACAGAGAAAGAGATTTCGTACAATAGAAAAGTTCAATAAATTTAACTTTTTGCTGTTGGGTATTTCGGAGTATATTTTGGCGGTAAAGTGCATTTTAGGTTGTCTTTATCTTTTGTCTTTATTTCTATTTATTTATTTTGTAAAAATTCATTCTAGATGCATATATTAGTATTAATACTTACCTATATACTGTATTTCATTTTTCAAATCCTGATTAATCTTACACTTTAATTATATTTCAACTGTGACTGATAAGTAACACAGGAGATCTAAAGATTTTTATATCTTTAATGTGAAAGATTAAGGACCTTTTATTAGCACTTAACCTTTTAATTCACTTTTTAAATAATATTTGACTTTGAATTTTTTCTTTTAACGTTTTTGAAACCCCAAAAATGGGCTTATGTTTATATGAATATTTCAAAATAAAATAACTTTTTAATTAATATCTGACTTTTGATTTTTTCTTTTAACGTTTTAGGAACCCCCAAAATGGGCCTGCTGCAATAGTATACCAAATACATTAGAGATTGGAACAAGTAACACTTTATTGGCAATAATTATTGAATTGGCTCATAATCCATTTTTGAAAAAAAAAATCTATGTACGAAACCTTGTCCGATTTTATATACGAAACGTCGTTCACTGTACGAAACCTCATTTTTATTTCTATGTACGAAACACCTATATACAAAACCTCGTGATCCCATATATATATATATATATATATATATATATATATATATATATATATATATATATATATATATATATATATATATATATATATATATATATATATATATATATATATATATATATATATATATATATATATATATATATATATATATATATATATATATATATATATATATATATATATATATATATATATATATATATGGTAATCCCTCGCTATATCGCGATTCACCTACTGCGAATTCAGTGCATCGCAATTATTTCTGGAGAAAAATAGAAAAAAAAAAAAATTTATGACTGTGACTCCAGGACGGGCCAAAAAATAATAATAATAAAACAGCATTTATCAGGCCTGGGCACGAAGAATACATAAAGTAAAGACAAACAGAGATGGAGAGTGTAATGACCTGTCAGATGTGAAGGGATTATAAAAGATGTGTAATGAATATCCGAGAATATTCAGTGTAGCTGGTGCCATGAGCTCACCTACTACTGGATACATGTTTATATTATATCGCAGATTTTCTGGGTATATGCTATTTTTGAGCACAAGGATGCAAACGTTTTGCCACCGCCGTATCAGCTGATGCACCCTCGCATGCTATATAAATATCTTACTCATAAAATATTTATTTACTCATCCTATTTGAGGTTTATCTAATTTTCAAGATTACAGTATTACTAATATTCCTTGGTTCTAAACATTATTCTATTTTCTATACATATCAACCATGCTGCACGAAATCTAAACGTAGACAGTCAGCTGAGAGAAAAAGAAAACTATACAATTCATTACAAAGAAACATATATCGTACTGTACATGGGAAACTTAAAAGAAATATATATATTCTCTACACGCGATTTCCCTGACGATATTATATCGAAAGTTTGCTTGCTGCTTGTTCTTAATGCTTTTTTACAATTTTCTTCATAATATTCGATTGCATTAAGCAGTAGAAGAGGAGGAGGATGTGGGAGAACGAACCTCAATCTGCAAAAGTTTTGGCGCTTCCGTATCAGCTGATACACCCTCGCACGCTATTTCCCTGACGATATTATATCAACAGTTTGTTTGCTGTTTGTTCTTAATGCTTTTTTTCAGTTCTCTTCATAATATTCAATCGCATTAAGCGGTAGAAGAGGAAGAGGATGCGGGAGAATTAACCTCTATCTGTAAACATTTCGGCGCTTCCATATCAGCTGATACACCCTCGCACGCTATTTCCCTGACGATATTATATCAAAAGTTTGTTTGCTGTCTGTTCTTAATGCTTTTTTTCAATTCTCTGTATAATATTTGATTGCATTAAGCAGTAGAAGAGGAGGAGGATGTGGGAGAACAAACCTCTATCTGCAAAACTTTTGGCGCTTCCGTATCAGCTGATACACCCTCGCACGCTATTTCCCTGATGATATTATATCGCAAGTATGATTGCTGTTTGTTCTTAATGCTTTTTTCAATTCTCTTCATAATATTCGATCGCATTAAGCGGTAGAAGAGGAGGAGGATGCGGGAGAACGAACCTCTAACCAAAACATTGGCATAATATCTTACTCATAAAATATTTATTTACTCACCCTATTTGGGATTTATCTAATTTTCAAGATTATAGTATTATTACTATTCCTTCTTTCGAAACATTATTCTATCTATCGACCATGCTGCACGAAATCGTAACGTAAATAAAGTCAGCTGAGAGAATAAGAAAACGTATACAATTCGTTACAAAGAAAACGTATATCGTACTGTACATGGGAAACTTGAATGAAATATATATATTCTCAACATGTTATTTCCTTGACGATATTATATCGAAAGTTTGTTTCCTGTTTGTTCTTAATGCTTTTTTCAATCTTCATAATATCACGTTCACATAAATTTACCCTTGCGCGCTGTTATTAATAAAGTAAAGGGTGGTTTGTAAACAGTGCAGGGAGGTTTTATACAATAAAGGTAAAAATAAATATAAAATACCTATAATAAATATGGTGCTCCTATTACGCGATTTTTCACCTATAGCGGCAGGGGCCCAGAACCGAGCCCCCGCGATAAATGAGGTAACACTGTGAATATATATATATATATATATATATATATATATATATATATATATATATATATATATATATATATATATATATATATATATATATATATATATATATATATATATATATATATATATATATATATATATATATATATATATATATATATATATATATATATATATATATATATATATATATATATATATAAGTACAAACTGTTAGCATACAGCACTAAATAGTAAGGAAGCCCATCAGTGAAACAAAACTTATAAAACAATGCTATATTTCGGATCCTAACTGGATCCCTTCTCAAGCACAACTGAGACAAAATAACAAAGAAGGGGGAGACATAAACAAAAGGACTCATATATATATATATATATATATATATATATATATATATATATATATATATATATATATATATATATATATATATATATATATATATATTATATATATATATATATATATATTAGTTCTTAGAATAACGTGAAGATAGGTTCTCAGATGTGCCGCGTATTGTAATTTTAGCGTAATTTAACGAGTAATTTTCATATAAGAAGCAATGATCATGGGCATACATACATTCCAAAATCGTCCATAGACACACTATACTAAAGATATAAGATAAGTAAAACATATTTATAAGTACATAACAAAGCAGAAAGACCTATAGTTATTTTTATTAACATGCAAATTGTGTACAGCATATAAGATATACAGATTTACTGTACAGTAATCAAATTAATGCACTCTATTATGCGATGGGCAACAGGCATACACTGGGACGACCATGGTGGCGGTGAGCACGAGGATGCAAACGTTTTGCCGCCTCCGTTTCAGCTGATGAGCCCTCGCATGCTATTTCCCTGACAATTTTATATCGAAAGTTTGTTTGCTGTTTGTTCTTTATGCTTTTTTTCAATTCTCTTCATAATATTCGATCACATTAAGCGATAGAAGAGGAGGAGGCTGCGGGAGAACGAACCTCTATTGGCAAACGTTTTGCCGCTTCCGTATCAGCTGATGCTTATCACTACTCAGGCACAACTTCTTACTCATAAAATATTTATTTACTCACCCTATTTGGGGTTTATCTAATTTTCAAGATTATAGTAGTATTAATATTCCTTGCTTCTAAAAATTATTCTATCTTCTTTACATATCGACCATGCTGCACGAAATCTTAACGAAAACTCAACTGAGACAAAAAGAAACCTATACAATTTGTTACAAAGAAAACATATATCGTACTGTACATGGGAAACTTAAATGAAATACACATATTTTCTACACGCTATTTCCATGACGATATTATATTAAAAGTTTGTTTGCTGTTCTTAATGCTTTTTTTCAATTCTCTTCATAATATTCCATTGCATGAAACAGTAGAAGAGGAGGAGGCTGCAGGAGAACGAGCCTCTATCTGCGAACGTTTTGCCACTTCTGTATTAGCTGATGCACCCTCGCACGCTATTCCCTGATGATATTATATAGAAATTGTTTGCTGTTTGTTCTTAATGCTTTTTTCAATTCTTTTCATAATATTCGATTGCATTAAGCAGTAGAAGAGGAGGAGGATGCGGGAGAACGAACCTCTATCGGCAAACGTTTTGCCGCTTCCGTATCAGCTGATGCTTATCACTATTCAGGCACAAAATCTTACTCATAAAATACTTATTTACTCACTCTATTTGGGGTTTATCTAATTTTCAAGATTACAGTACTATTAATATGCCTTAGTTCTAAACATTATTCTATCTTCTTTACATATCGTCAATGCTGCACGAAATCTTAACGTAAACAAACTCAACTGAGACAAAAAGAAAACTATACAATTCGTTACAAAGAAAACGTACATCGTACTGTACATGGGAAACTTGAATGAAATACATATATTCTCTACACCTATTTCCCTGACGATATTATATCGAAAGTCTGTTTGACGTTCTTAATGCTTTTTTTCAATTCTCTTCATAATATTCGGTCGCATTAAGCAGTAGAAGAGGAGGAGGATGCGGGAGAATGAACCTCTATCTGCAAACATCTTGCCACTTCTGTATAAGCTGATGCACCCTCATTCACTATTTCAATGACGATATTATATTGAAAGTTTGTTAGCTGTTTGTTCTTAATGCTTTTTTTCAATTCTCTTCATAATATTTGATCGCATTAAGCAGTAGAGAGGAGGAGGATGCGGGAGAAAAAACCTCTATTGGCAAACGCTTTGCCGCTTCCGTATCAGTTGATGATTATTACTATTCAGGCACAATATCTTACTCATAAAATATTTATTTACTCACCCTACTTGGGGTTTATCTAATTTTCAAGATTATAGTACTATTAATATTCCTTGGTTCTAAACATTAAACAACAAACTTTATTTCCATTTCAATACAATGGGTATTCGTCAGCCAGGGCAAGCCCCAACCCCCCACTGTGGCATCCAACCACAGCAGTTCCTGCCAGTAAACAGCTTAAACTCTCGGTCTTGAATGGGAACCGATCTTTCGACCTCGTGAATGCGAAGCCAGCGCGGTACCACTGTACTGCTGCACAAAATCTTAATGTAAATAAACTCAACTGAGACAAAAAGAAAACTATACAATTCGTTAAAAGAAAACATATATCGTACTGTACATGGGAAACTTAAATGAAATACATATATTCGCTACATGCTATTTCCCTTACGATATTATATCGAAAGTTTGTTTGCTGTTCTTAAAGCTTTTTTTCAATTCTCTTCATAACATTCAATCGCATTAAGCAGTAGAAGAGGAGGAGGATGTGGGAGAACGAACCTCTATATGCAAACATTTTGCAACATCTGAATCAGCTGATGCACCCTCCCATGCTATTTTCCTGACGATATTATATCAAAAGTTTGTTTGCTGTTTGTACTTAATGCTTTTTTTCAATTCTCATCATAATATTCGATCGCATTAAGCAGAAGAGGAGGAGGATGCGGGAGAACGAACCTCTATCGGCAAACTTTTTGGCGCTTCCTTATCAGCTGATGCTAATCACTATTCAGGCACAATATATTACTCATAAAATATTTATTTACTCACCCTATTTTAGGTTTATCTAATTTTCAAGATTATAGTATTATAAATATTCCTTGGTTCTAAACATTATTCTATCTTCTTTACATATCGACCATGCTGCACGAAATCTTAACGTATACAAACTCAATTGAGACAAAAAGAAAACTATACAATTCGTTACAAAGAAAACGTATATCGTACTGTACATGAGAAACTCAATTGAAATACATATATTCTCTACACGCTAATTCCCTTACGATATTATATCGAAAGTTTGTTTGCTGTTCTTAAAGCTTTTTTTTCAATTCTCTTCATAATGTTCGATCGCATTAATCAGTAGATGAGGAGAAGGATGAGGGAGAACGAACCTCTATCTGCAAAAGTTTGGACACTTCTGTATCAGCTGATGCACCCTCGCATGGTATTTTCCTGACAATATTATATCGAAAGTTTGATTGCTGTTTGTTATTAATGCTTTTTTTAATTCTCTTCATAATATTCGATCGCATTAAGCGGTAGATTAGGAGGAGGATGCGGGAGAACGAACCTATATCGGCAAACGTTTTGCCGTTATAGTAACAGTTGATGCTTATCACTATTCAAATACTATATCTTACTCATAAAATATTTATTTACTCACCCTATTTGGGGTTTATCTAAGTTTCAAGATTATAGTATTATTAATATTCCTTGGTTCTAAACATTAATCTATCTTCTTTACATATCGACCATGCAGCACAAAATCTTTGCGTAAACAAACTCAGCTGAGACAAAAAGAATACTATAAAATTCGTTACAAAGAAAACGTATATCATACTTTTTTTTTTTTTAAGAGTGTGACACCGGGACAGGCAGAAACTGCCCTCATCAATAAAGGCCCGGGCACGAGAAAATACCAAGACGAAGCAAAAGAAAAAGGTTAAGGCAAGGCAGAGATGAGGTGATGTCACAGTAGGTTGGCCATGGCACCAGCCGCCCGTTGAAAGACTACGACTGAAGGTATTAGGATGCAACTAGGACTGGTCCAGATAGTTCCAGGTTGAGTCTTCCTTCAGGACGGTTCTTTCCTCATGCCTACATCTACACTGAATATTCTGGCATATTCATTACACATCTCTTGCTATTCCATTACATTTGACAAGTCAC